>JABUQX010043889.1:0-2500 GCA_015478945.1 Trachelipus rathkii
ATTGACAGAGAATTTTGCTAATGTCTAAGTTTATTCATAGTTCAAAATGATGTTTATTTGATATGCAAGACACTTTGATGAATGTAGTTTCAATTCGGACACTTTGTTAAAGGAATTTTTTTTTTTATATAATACGCCTTTTAGGCTGACTGAGATATGATTGAAAAGAAATGTTAGGTTGAGTTTTGCTGTGTAATGAGGGGTAGGTTGAGAACTTATTCATAGGTCCAAATGTTAATGTCTTATTCGTAGTTCCAAATGTTAGTATCTATTGTAGGTTTTAGCAAAATTGTAAGTGTTAGATATGTTAGGCTCTTTTTAATTTCTGTTACATTTTGTTAAATATTACTAGGACAATGTGAAATTAACACTGATTTGTTAGAGAAATGATAAGTTTCGTAAGATATTACTGTGTTAGCTGGTGATGATGTGTTAGAAACGGGGGCTTAGGTTAAGTTTTTGCTGAGTAATGTTAGGTTTGCCCGAGAATTTTGCTAATGTCCACGTTTATTCATAGTTCAAATTGATGTTATATTTGATATGAGTGACACTTTGATGAAGGTAGTATCAATTCATAGTTCAAGATGCTGGTATCTTTGATAGATTGGCCACTTTTTTAAGGGAATTTGTTAGTAATAACTGCTTTACTGTTGCTGATAATGTTGGAAAAGTGGGGATACATTGAGTTTTGTATGCCCTGTTAGCTACTTTACCTTTGATAAGTAGGGAACTTTGTGAATGTTAGCAGATTATTCATACGTGAGGTCAGTGGCGTAACTAAGATCAGTTGCGCCCCCCCGCGACTTATTTTGTGCGCCCCCTTTAGTCATGGACGGGGTGGATAGAGTTTTTGGAACTTGAATGACAAAAAAAGTTTTCTTGTTCATATCAAAGAAAAATCACATTAGCATTACAAAAGAACCAGAGTGTATTACAATGAAAAAAAGGTTTATATATATATATATATATATATATATATATATATATATATATATATTTATATATATAATAGATATATATTTATATATTATATTTTTATATATATATATATATATATATAATATTATAAAAAGAGATGTGCATTTTTAAAACACTTTTACATTACTGTTATTGGTAAAGTAAAGCAAAAACTTACTAATAAACAATACAACATTTGTCATTACTTTTTAACTTTGACATTAATAGTCTTCTAAATGCTCATTAATCCCCTTCGTCTCTTTGCATCACAAAATGTTCGCACTAATTTCTCCAAGTCCAGTGCGCGAGCCCGATCATACTCTATGCTAAGTACAGGCAATTCACTTAACCTTACGGTCGTCATGGTACTTCTCAAATAACTTTTTATTAGTTTTAATTTTGAAAAAGATCTCTCAGCAGATGATGAAGTTACTGGGAGTGTCAGAAACATTATAAAAGCTGTACACACTTCTGTAGTGTACACACTACAAGACAACATATTTTCAATCAACAAATATTCTGCCACTTGTATTATTTTTGTCGTTTTTCTTTTCTTTATTTCACTTGCCACAACATTTCTGAAGCAGACAATTTCCGTAACTAAAGAACTTGTCACGTTGGCTTCATATTTTTTGTAAAACTTGTCAGCAGACTCCATGAGCTTTTTATCTGTTTGTTCTGTAAGGGCTGTAGGGCTCAAAAAGCAAAAACATCTGTATCATCTTCCTCATATCTGATACTGCCTATTCAGTATGGCCTATTAGTATATCAATGTTTCTGTAAAAAACCCTCACCCTGAAATTGTGCAAAGGATCAATGAAGTCAACATCTTTAGAAAGCTCATCAAAGAAGCTTGTCACTTTGCTTTTGCGTCTAGTAGGCAATGAAGTCTCACTTTGCCAGCTTCTTGCAATTTCCTGGGCCTCTTCCACTAGCTTGTAAAACTCTCCCCGCAACTGGTTTAGTTTGGTGACACACCTTTCTAAAAGAGTGGAAGCTTCATCCAGGGATATGTCTGATTTTTGGAGTGTTTTAGAAGTGATGTTAATACTTTCCAAAATTTTGCTTTGAAACACAAGCATTAAAATGAAGTAAAAAGTAGACATTTGTCTTCTTAATGCTGTCGCCTTAACTACTTCAGAGCTCTTTGTTGAAGTTAGGATGATTTTTGATAAACAATTCAAAATATAAATGAAATTAACTTTAACTACCAACAAGCAATCGAACCTCGAAGACCATCTAGTTGGGCACAGTCTTTTAACAGTTTTGTTGACCATGCAGGTTTCTGAAGAAATTTCTTTCAGTGATTGCCATCTTGGAAGACTCTGACTGAAATATCCATATATCTCATTAATCACATCATAAAAAACAATCATTTCTGTAATCTCCTTTACAGAATCATTCAAGACTAAGTTAAGGTTGTGATTTGCACAATGCACATACTCTGCATTAGGCGACTTTCGCTTGATTTTGGTCTGCAGTCCAATGTACTTCCCACTCATAACAGTAGCACCATCATAGCCCTGCCCTCTGCACTTTTTAA
>JABUQX010043889.1:5000-10000 GCA_015478945.1 Trachelipus rathkii
TATTATTTATTAGTAAATGATTTTTTAGGCTCCGGCTCCGGCTCCGACTCTATGGCTCCGATATATATTTACATGGGTTAGAGTTATCGTATCTGGTTAAAATTTGGAGGGGTGTTAGATGGGGAGGTAACCTCGTCGTAGACGAGGTTACGTCCCCGTGGGTCCCCCGGAGGGGGACCCCACCCCTCTTAAAAAATCGAAGTGTTCGTAATTGGCTAAAATTTGGTGAGAGGATTCAGAGTTGAATTTCTAGAAATAGTTGATATGTGAATCTGAGGAGTTGGCTCCGGCACCGGTGCTGGAGCCACTGCGGTGCCGAGTTAATAAACATTCGTATAACAACAATATTGGTGTGCTTATATAGGTTATCGAGACCGTAGATCTCGAATATGATGGTTATAAGACGTATAGGGTGTCTAGGACCCCCCTTTAGGGGGGTCCTGACTGAAAAAAGCACAGAGTGCAAAACAAAGGATCGAAGGAGGAAGAAAGAAGGATGAAAGATGAATAAAGAAGGAAAGAGTGGAGAAGGAGTCTGACACAGAGGAGTAGGAGTTGACAGCTGCACCGGTGCTGGCTCCGGTGCGGTGCCGAGTTATTAAATATTTGTGTAATGATACAATATTGGTGTCTTTATATATGTTATTGGGTCTGTAGATTTCGAAAATAATGGTTTCAGAACCATCAAGAAAAAATAAAAAATAAATAAATAAATAAATAAATAAATAAAATTTCTTATTTTTTTTTTGTTTATAACTTACAAATTTACGTTTTTACATACCCTAAAGCAGTAAATCAGTAATCAAACCACATACCCCCCCCTCCCCCTCCTCCTGTCCAGTTGTGATCTATTGATCTATTGATTCAAGGTCAAATTTTTTACTAAAATTGTCATGTTTTACATACCCTAAAGCAGTAAATCAGTAAATCAAAACACCATCCACGTCCCCACCCCTGCTCGCGCCTTCCTGTCCATCCTTGGCCCGTTGATTCAAGTCACATTTCGAGTAATCATTTTGGATAAACATAACATAAAAATCAAGTTCTTTATACACAGATCAATATATGTTTGAACGTAACAAAGTTTTCACATTAATAAAGCTTACTTAGCATCATTTGAACTATGAATATAACCCACAAAAACGACAAACCTAACACATCTTAAACAGGAATTAAATGGTTAACGTTAACAAAGTTCCATACTTAACAACAAGTAAAGTACTAAACAATCAGCATCAAATGTAACTTATTCACAACTTTGGTCAATGCATGGTTTCTAACATACAATGTTAATTTTAAACATTAACATGGTAATATTTATCAAAAATTTAACCATACACTTTGTGTAACTTATCTTAAAGACGCAGCGAAAGTATGCTAACCGTAAACAAAGTTTTCAACATCAATAAAGCCACCATAGCATTGCTAGAACTAAGAATATAATATACAACGACAAACTTGACACACACTTTAAGCAAGAATAAACTGCTAACGTTAACAAAGTTCCATACGTAACAACAGTAAAGTAACTAACATTACATACAAAACGTAACCTACTTACACTTTTCTAACATATCACTGATATTTTTACATTAAACATAGTAACATTTAACAAAAATTTATCAACACCGTGTGTAACTATCATAGCAGATCAACGGAGTATACTCTGAGTAATAAAGTTTCCACACGCAATAAAGCAAACATAGCATCACTTGAAACTACGATTATAATGTACAACGACAAACTAATACAACTTAAGCACGAAAAACTGTTAACATTAAAAAAGTTCCACACTTAACACGCAAGTAAAAGTAACTAAACAAGGTATGCAACGTAACCCTATCTACACTTTTTTCAGCATATCTCTATCATAACAATGTTAATTTATATTAACAATGGTAATATTTAAGTAAAATTTATCACAACATTGGGTAATTATCATACTGATCAACGAATATACTCTAACGTAATAAAGTTTCCACATCAATAATGCTGACATAGCGTAACATGAACTAAGAAAATAATGTACAAAGACAACCTAAAAACAACTTCCGACGATAAACTGTTAAACAATTAACAAAGTCCAGCACTTACACCAGTAAAGTAACTAACATTGTAATGCAAAAAACGTAACCTATTCCTACTTTTTCAAGCATATCTCTAACATATTAACGTTAATCTTGCACTGACACAGTAACATTTAACAAAAAAATGTATCACAACATTGGGTAATTATCATACTGATCAACGTATATACTCTAAACGTAATTAAGTTTTTCCCAACACCAATAAAGCTAACATAGCGTAACATGAACTAAGAAAATAATATACAACGACAAACCTAACACAACTTACACACGAATAAACTGTTAGCATTAGCAAAGTTCTGCACTTAACACCAGTAAAATAACTAACATAGCATGCAAAACGTAACCTATTCTTACTTTTTCAAGCATATCTCTAACATATTAACGTTTTTCTTACACTGACACAGTAACATTTAACAAAAAATGTATCATAACCTTGTCCGATTATCATACTGATCACCGAATATACTCTAACGTAATAAAGTTTCCACACCAATAAAGCTAACATAGCGTAACATGAACTAAGAAAATAATATACAACGACAAACCTAACACAACTTACACACGAATAAACTGTTAACATTAACAAAGTTCTGCACTTAACACCAGTAAAGTAACTAACATTGCATGCAAAACGTAACCTATTCTTACTTTTTCAAGCATATCCATCCGGTTTACGATTAAATATAGATGACACATCGTTGGAAATAACGAAACTCCTCGTGAAGATATCAACAACAAGCGTAGAGATGCGGGGAGATGTCATCATATCAGCACGGCGAAAAATATCCTACTGAGGAAAATAGAGTGATTAACAATCCTTAAAAGGTAATGAGATTCTTTCTTTCCAAACAATCAGAAGAAAGTAAACGAAGAATACGACGCACGAACGAACCATATCAGATCAAAAGAGTATATTCTCGTTCAACAACAACAACAACAACAACAACAACAACAACAACAACAACAATAACATAGTACAAAAATAAGTTCTTTATATACTAACCAACGAATATATGCTAACGTAACATTGTTTTCACATTAATAAAGCTGACATAGCATTACCAGAACTAAGAAGATATAATGTACAACGACAAAACTAACACAACTTACACACGAATAAACTGTCTTTAAACAAAGTTCCAATACATAACACATTAAAGTACCTAGCACAGCGTATATAACGCAACATATTCATTGTTTTCCGAGCATATCTCTAATATATCAATGTTAATTTTACATTAACAACACTATTGATTTACGTCGCATTTCGAGAATCATTTCGGATAAACATAGCACAAAAAATGAGTTCTTTATATACTAACCAGCGAATATATGCTAACATAACAATGTTAGGAAAAAAATTTACTACCAGAGGGCAAGGAATATGAATTAAAAAATATGACCAACGACAAATCTAACACAAACTTAAACACGAATAAACTGTTAACAATTAACAAGTTCCACACTTAACACTGTAAAGTAACTAACATTGCATAAAAAACGTAACCTATTCATACTTTTTCCCTAAGCAATCTCATCACATATAAACGTTAATTTTACATTGACAACAGTAATATTTAACAAAAATTTATCATAACCTTGTCTAATTATCATACAGACCAACGAATAACTGTAAACATAACAAAGTTGAATCTCTAGAAGTAACATTTAAATAAGTTCTGTAAATTTTTACGATCGAATATATGGTAACATCGCAACTTTTTTTTTCCATTATTTTAAAGCTCTAACGTATCATTAACTGAACTAAGAATATAATGTACAAGACAAACCTAAACACCATCCGTACGAATAAACTACTAACAATAACAAACTTCCGCACTTAACAGCAGTAAAGTAAACCTAACACTTCGTACAAAACGTAACCTATTCACACTTTTTCAAAGCATATCTCTAACATATCATTGTTAATTTTCATTAACATGTTAATATTTAACAAAAAATTTAGCACATAAACCTGTCTAATCATCATAATCCGACAAAAAGAATATAATACTAACATAAATTTTTTTTACATCAAACTTCGTAATTTTAACAAAATTCATCATAACCTCGTCTAAATATCTAATCCCCAGCGAATAATTGCAAACATAACAAGTTTTAACCAAACATAAAAAATAACAAAATTTTCAACATGTTTTTAAATAAAAAATAATGTTTTTTTGAATAAAATATCACAGAAAAGGGTAATAGTTTACTGATTTAAAGGCCAGTATCAGTAAATCAGTAAATGCAAACGCACCCATCCCACCCGCTGGTGACTATTGGACTAATTTGATTAAGTCAATATTTCGAGTTATCATTTTGGATAAACATAACATAAAAATAAGTTCTTTATATACTAACCCTTACGAAATTATGCTTTAAACCAAACAGTTTTTTAGCTCAATAAAGCTAACAAATATCATAAACCCGCATTCTAAAGAATATAAGTCAAATGCAGAACCTAACATACCTCGCTATAAATAATCACTACATCTTGAAAATTCCCTACTTATCAAAGTGGTAAAGCAGCTAACAGGTCATACAATACTCGATATGTTCCCACTTTTCTCGCATATCAGCAACAGATAAGAGCAGTTTATCTAACAAAATCCCTTAAAAGTGACCAATCATCAAAGATAACCCACATCTTGAACTATGATTGACAACTACCTTCGTTCAAAGTGTCACTAGTCTTGAGTATAACATCATTTACTATGAATAAACGTAGACATTATCAAATTTCTCTTGGGCAAACCTAACATTACTGCACAAACCTTAACCTAGGCTCAACGTATTCTTAACAGATCATCGTCAGTTAACAACCAGTACATATCTTACAAACACCACTCATCAGTTCTTCTAACAAATCAGTGTTATTTTTCACATTGTCATAGTAATATTTAACAT
>JABUQX010043889.1:22500-29212 GCA_015478945.1 Trachelipus rathkii
TATAGAGGCCACATGGCATATATTTTTGGTCATCTCCATAGCCACCTTTAACTATTTAAAATTAAAGTAAAAATATGAAATATATAAGTCGCTAAAAACAATTCTTCATATCGAGTAATAAAACATCATAAACAATGAGATAATAAGAAATATATTATCATACTCTAGACTAACTCGCAAATCAGGGTAAATTTTAAATGATATAAAGTTGTAAATAGGTGGTACAAACGATGATAAATCAAGAACATTTTCAAAGTCACGAAATTATAGATAGAAACTTCTTATCTTTATATGCATTAGATATTCAATGTTAGTTAAAATTAGAATAAATACTGTATGTTGTAGCCACTCCATCATACAACTCTGATGATTTTGACTGTATATAAAAGATTAGTCGTGAATTCAGTAGTTAGGTAATTAGAGAGATATTATCAAAGAGCTGTGATTAACAGTTGATTTAGTGATTTGGCTTGAGAAAATAAGTAAGATAACATTAGACAAAAGACTTTTTATACGGGCCTATTAACCATTCTACTAATATAACATACCACCTCAATAATATATTATAATTACAATTATGGTTTACTAACAATTTCATTTATACATTTTAAGAATTTTATATTAGTCTACTAATTAAATAATAATAGTACCGTTCTTATAACATCGTAGGAATATATCAATAGTTATCCTAATATGGACTAAACCTACATATATAATCTGGTCATAATGCTCATTTGATATTTGGAGTACTCGGCATGACTTTAGCACATTGTGTATAATTATAGTGGTAAAAGGGTAAAAATATATATTATAAAATTCTAGGTATTCATAACTTAAACCAATGGAAAAACTGATAATTATAGTATATCATTATATCAAACAAGTATAACGCTAACTCATAATAAGAGAGTATCTGAAAACTTTTAACGAGATAGTTAGAGAAGAAAGAATTAACTCCAAAAAGGAACTTTAAAACGCTCTACATAAAAAGCGGATCAAGAAGATAATTAGGTTATCATTGGAGTTCATTTATATTAAACGAATAATATTAGAACATCTCATGCATAGTAATCATACCGGTCAATGGACTAATAATGTAAACTGCATTAACATTCTTATTTAATACTTTAGCATAGGACATATCAAGTTCCGAAAAAAAGATTTGGAAATTTTATTTCTTGAATATAATAATAATAATAAGAGTACAACAATATATTAGATATACGTATATAACTTTAAGGCTTTACCCTCACTTACATACAACAATTAAATAATAAAACCAACTGAAAGTTATTCAAGATTAATAACCAACTCCTTAATAATACAATAGAAGCATTTTTACGCGACAAAATAATTTATTTTATAACAGTATTAAAATATTTAAAAGTAAATATTTAAACAAATTTAAGTAAATACCTTACACCTACTAGTCTTTTCCTCTAAATCTTTTACTTGATTATCCTGTTCACGAAAACTTGAAGAAATTTCAATTTTCCTAAATTTAAATGAGTGAATACAACAAAATTAATTAATTCCTCACATCACCCACACCAACGAATAACACAAAAGCTATTCTAGACCAAAGACTTTTATTATACAAGACAATACACACAGAGCTCTTTGGGGAATGTCCTTCTTCTAACTGTATCACATTCTTACAATCATTTACAACACACCTTATGCTCTTCAAAAATAGGAAAAAAGAATAATTAGGTATGACATAATATGTTAATAAATATGAATAAAAAATATTATTTTCATCGCCGAAAAATACAAATATTATTCAATCAAAAACTATTTACTATAACAACTAATCAGCAAAACAAGTACCAAGTAACAACATTATCGAGGTCTATCATTAAACGACCATGGACTGATCACTATAGAACACCACACCTAACACATAATGAAGAAAGGTAAATAAAACAAAGCTGTAAAAATTTAACCCCATACATTAACAGATCATTCTCACCTCAATACGTATCATGGTTAGAATCCTCTTCTTACAAAACACAAAAACTAACGTCAATCGGAAGATAAAACAACCATCACACCACAACCAGATCCTGAACTACACCTACATATATCCAACTTCTATACATTCCCTTTTCACTGTAGTCCTACATTCCGAGCCCTTTCACCATCATTCCTGCACAACACTCAAATGGAGTGACCATCAATTAGCCACATAACTAATACTAACACACATACTTATCATTAATATCTATATACCTTTTTTATCATCTATACAAAGATATATATTCCTCGTAATATAATAACATACCATATCATCATCTACATAAATCACTCAATCATGTCATACACATTCAAATACATCAAATAATATACAAAAGATCATACTAAACAAAATCACACACACCAATTATTATAATTGGGCATATACCTGAGCAGGGTTAAACTCATATATTATAAACAAACATACAAACAAAAATATAACAATAAGAATAAAAGTAGGTAGGAATGACTCTATAAACACACAACAAATTGGGTTCAATTTTAATCACTAACCATTCTGTCCAACAAAAAACAAAAAAAGTAAAGGTAAAATATTTTATATATTTTATAAATATTGTACTTTATAATATAAAAGATAAAATAATGAAAGCATTATCAACTTTTACGGAAATAATTAACTTTTTTACTGATTCTGCTAATTTTATAAAAGCTAAATAACTACTATGATTTTATATTACCTAACAAAGTTTTCCTATATACAATTATATATAGATATCTACTAACAATCACAAATAAAACTTTCAATACCTTTATAAAAAATCAATATTTAAATATTTAATATTAAAATATTTATTATATATATCATAGTAAGAACTTTGCACTCCATTTATTCATCATTCCTTTCCACAAGAAACAAAAAGAATAAGAACATTAATGCATAATAGCGAAATATTAATAAAGTATTAGCATATTGTACTCTTCTAATAAAAAAACAAGATATTCAATAACAATAAGTAAAAAATAATTCAAATAAATAATCGTAATAACTAATCTAAACATATTTAAGGAGGAAATTCAGCAAATTTAAAAAGCACAGAAAATATAAGATACAGAATTAGCACATAGGTGGCTCTATATATATAGTCACTATCTCTCGTAGTACTACACATTATTTGATGACGTTCAGAGACCGTTTATGGTTCCTCCTATAATATTGATAAATATCTCCTAAAATAGAATAGACTTCTAGTGCGAGTTTCTCTATTTTTTTCACAATTATATTAGTCATTAATTCGGCTCCGGATCTGAATCGTTCACAGCCTTTTCCCATAGTGCAATCTCTCCGGGATTTCCCCGTAACC
Source organism: Trachelipus rathkii (assembly GCA_015478945.1). Taxonomy (NCBI): domain Eukaryota; kingdom Metazoa; phylum Arthropoda; class Malacostraca; order Isopoda; family Trachelipodidae; genus Trachelipus; species Trachelipus rathkii. Next base: position 25,839 of record JABUQX010043889.1, read on the forward strand.
CGCCTTTTGTATGGTTTCGCTGTTCCTCTGCCCTTCTACGGTTATGATAAACTGTCCCGCCTTGATGTCCGCCGACCACCTATTTACGAAAAAACATGTCCGATGTTTAAATATAAAACTATAATCAAAAATTTCTTCTTGTGTCGTGACTAGTTAATTATTTGGATATTTTTTATTAGTTTTGATTATTTTTTCTTTTGTTTTATTTTTTATTTCCTATTACACATTCCGCGAAATGGAGCTAACATCTACCACTACTAATACAGTTAACCTGGTACAAAAATATTTAAGAATATATATACTACGGTAACTCTGCAACTTCAAAGCGGATACTAATATTTTAAAAATTAAAAATTTTGCTAAACCGACTACGACTTAATAACACTTATTTATTACACGTAGTGGATGTAAGGTAAAAATATAGAGTATACTAGAGATAATATATATTACTGGTGAGAGATACACAATATAATAAATATATTTAAATACAAATGCAATATGAAATTAATTATATAATACTATATAATTATATAATAACTAATATAAATAAAATAATCTAATATATATTAATTAATTAATCAAACACATATCTTAAGAAATCCCTTCTGCATAGTATTGGTTATTTCTATTTATATTATAAATATATAATTAATATTATATATATATATTAATTAATTATAAAACGAAATTTTTCGATGGTATCAATATATTATAATATAAGTTATATTATATTTAATTATTAATAATAATATTTATAATTATAGTTACAATAATTTACACATTAACAATTAATTACACGTTATTTACATTGAATAATTCTAAATACTTAAAATACAAACTACACATCACAAAACATAAATTAATATATTAAACACATAATCTACACACACATACATACACCCTATACACATAATACTATATTCTATATAGTATAGTATATTTAATTAATATAATAACACTCTAAATAATATTAAAAACTATTAATATATTTTGTATGATTAGTATATACATATATTTATATAATAATATATATTTTTAATATATATATACTTATAATAACATATTAATTAGTTCAATACAATTATTAAGAACTGTTAAGACTAAAATCATAAGCTACCTTTTCTAAGAAGGGTCCTCGAATAGCATATTAAAAACAAATTTATTTAATATTTGATTCATATTAATTAAATTCACGAGTACTTTATATTATAATTTCATATATTATATCATTATATTATCTAAAAATATTTCAGTTTTTACCTATTGCTTATTATTAAAACTTATATTCTACTAATATTATTTATTATAATAAATATACTATTATAAATACATCTATTCCCAATAACAAAGACATTTATAATATCTATTTATATTATTATTATATTTATGTAATTATTCAATAATATATTATTTAATTATTATTATAAGATTTTTATTAGTTTCATTATATTATTATTATTACTTATTATTATAATTTATATTGCAATTTTCTTATATTAACCCTTTATTAACCTAGCTCCCTCTTGATTGATTTTGTGGGTTCTTATCGCGCACGTTATTGATTTTTTAATATAAATAACAATATAGCTAATTTATTTAAAAAAAAGTTTTATCACTGATCCTACGTAAACAGATGTAGATGGGAGATATATGATGTTTTTGTTCTGAATTTGGATTATGCATGTACATGGCAAACTAATGTTTAGTTAATTAGCGAATCACCTGAGATAAAGAGTTGGATGGTTTAAATTGATAATGATTTGATATTATTATTATCTTCGAGTTAATTTCGCGTAAATAACCTGTAGAAAAAAGATAGGAAAAATGTAGTATACTCTCGATATCAAATATTGAAATTCTATAAAAAACAAAATTAATTTCATTGTTTAAAAATAAAAATTAAAATGTTTATTTAATAAAAAAAAAAAATTATAGAATAATACGAAATTAATAATAATAATATTGGTATATATTAACTCTAATTTTAAAACTTCAAATGCAAAACTTAAACTTGAAGAAAGGTAAAAACAATTAATTTAATTAATTTGTGTTGTTTATAATAGTTTGCAGTTAAAATTAGAAACTGATTCATCGTGCATTCGAATTGCATTCTGATGTTTCCATCGATCATCTAATGAATGTAATTTATGTTAATCTCGCTCTTCACACATAATGTATCATTATTGTATTATTCAACTAGGCTTTTAGTATGTAAATTGTTTTATATTGTTTCTAACATCAACTAAAAATTCTTTGTTTACAGACCTCCCTAAACATCATAGAGCAGTAAATGAAAAAGTTAGGTTTGTTTTGAGAAAGGCAGGTGGGGGGTGGTTTCATAGTAGATTATAAATATCAAAATGCATATAAATATATTTACATATAAAGACTATTCCCTCTGTTGCTATGCAAATGCGATAAATTAATTTTAAAATTGTTTTCTACTTGTGCTTTATAGTGTATGTGTAAAATCGGCAAGGTTTCAATTTGAAATTTTTTGAAATATTATAATTTACATTAAAAATTGATGTAAAAGTAATCAAGGGAACACACCAGTGAGTGGAAGAGCCACAGTTACGTAAGGCATACTCCATGTACAGGTGAAAACTATGAACATATCTAATGGTTGATGATATATTTCTGCAGTTATATGACTTTCCAATACTTATTGTTGGATTCTCTGCGCTTTATAGTTCTTTTATGCATTAAGATTGCTGTTGCCAAGAACTTCATCGCCTTGGAGGCTTAAATATCGAGCAATCAATGTGGCATCGCGGAATTGACGTGGGCGTTCGTTCATGATGACGGACCAATCTGAGAGTGCTGAGACTCGGTATAGAAAGTGTAGGACGTATTATATTTATATTAATAAGACTTCTTATCCTTTTGACGAAATAGCACCGACTTGTTAATTGAATTTGCGATTCATTTCTCTGACGAAAACTACGATTGAGAAAATATTTTGACAAGCGTTAGATTTACAACTACGATATAAAAAACAAAATTGGCGAACGCCTATATCATATATAATTCGATAAAAAACATTAGCAGGTTTGTATAAAGGTTCTCAGAAAGTAACATTTGAAAAAATTTAAACTACACTAAACTATAAATATTATAACTTTTATTATTACTTATAAAAAAAAAACAAGAGGGGAGTCCACCTCTATGGGGATTTGGCCCCACAAGATGGGTGAATCCCATACTATTAAATTTAATAAGTACAACCCAGAATGAGTATCGTGGATATTTTCTATAGAGTATGAAAATGATATCTATTAGTTTCTCAACCACAAAAGCCCATAAGGTCATACTTGAGGTAATAAAAAAAAAAATATAATTAAAAAAAAATAAAACACTATAACAACATATTC
>JABUQX010043890.1:0-41208 GCA_015478945.1 Trachelipus rathkii
GAAACCATAAATAGTATTAAAATTATCTCAACATCTTAATTTTATATATAGGATTTATAAACCACATTTCGCACACGAAGCGCTTCAGCTGAGAACCATATATGTATTTCATAACAGTATGTGCAATATTCGTCGTATCTAATTTATAAATAACTATATTAAAAATTTATATGAGTTCTCGGGATGTCTACATTTCTATGGTGGTATAGATTGAAGCAGATTTCAAAATGCTAAGTGTAATCTCACACAATAAAAGCAGGCTTACAAATAGACTTATCAAAAAGAATGTGGGTGTTATCCAAACATTCCACTAATACTCTCATGTCTGAGTCACTGATGCTTCTTAGGTCGCATAAGAGATATAGAACGCGCCAAGTGCTTAACACTATCTATAATTAAGATAGGAAGCATCGAGAGAATTAATATTACCGCTGTCTCATGAAGAGTTAGCGTTAGACGCCTCACATGATACAATGAAAAATATATTTAGTATGCATTCTTATAAATGTTTCGAGCTTACCCCATATATAGATTTTATTAATATGCTCGATCAAGACAGAAAAGGGTCATTAATATGAGCTATCTACGAATATGACTTTATGATTTATACGATATTTACATTATCAAATTTTATTTTATGAGGATCCTATTAAATATATTACTATTTATTATCTTTATGTTTATTATTGAAGAAATAATAGCTACGTAATTTTATATTTTTTAGATTAAAGAAGAGCCAATGGCAAAATCAATTTCTTTAATATACGTAATTTGTATAAGTCTATTTTTTAATGTTAAACTCTGAACAACTCATTTTTTTATCACCTATTCTGATGAGAAGTCAATGGACTAATCTATGCTGTTGGATGTCCAAATATACACAAGTTTCCGTTAAGAAATGACATAATACGCACCAATATCAATACAGATGAGTAAATGCTCGTAAGCAGTCTGAGATAAATTTAATATATATTAATATGATACCTTAATTCCACCATATAGATAAATTTTTTATATAAATTTTTACCTGTTATTTTTAGGTCTACTTACATGAGAGTTTCTTTATATACCAAATATATTCATAATACCTATAACAGCAGAGATTCATATTCGAAAAAGTAGTTTAACACTCAAATTTTGTTAATGTGCAGCGTAGCGACCCATATAGTATCATTATTTGATTAATTATGGCGCGAGAGAGTACGATATAAGTTTATTACATTTGTTTATTGGTCATGCGAGAGATCAGAACTAGTTATCTCACTATTTTATGTTATTGTAGCAGCGTAATGATTAGAAATACTATAGTTTTACTAATTTTTGTTTCTATTGACACGAGAAAAGTGATTTGAGAAGTTCAACATGTCTGGGATATAGTATATATTAGCATAAGCTGGAAAGATGAAATAGGTATATTTAACTGACTATTCACGTACAGAGATGAAATATAACTTAATTGAAATTATTCGCTTCAGTTATGTAATCAGATAAAAATTATCATATTACGAGAGTTGTAAGTTATTTCATATTCTTGAACTAAGTTCCACCAAAATTAGTTGAGAGTATATAGGCACTAAGAAATTATAGTTATCGTAGATCAGAGATTATCGAGGTACCTAGAGAAAAATAAAAGCTTTTATATTCGGATATTTCGGTTTTCCAAAATATCGTTCAGAAACGTATTATGTAAACCCAGTATGTCTATTCTATAAATTGAACATTATCAACGGAGACACGATCGTGCTATTATATGGTCTCAGTAAACCCGAGTACTAGTTTACCATATTCTCACTTAAAAAGATTTATTAGAAGTAAAAAATTATGGTTTATAAGAAAACAATAATTTTATATTGGTAATAAAAAATTTTGCTATCGGTAACTATTAAGATAATCGTAAGGTTCCTAAAACTATATTTAGGATTTTATGAGTCACGTATATAAATGTATATTAATATTAATATATTAAAGGATCCTGTTGATGTATTATTAATAAAAGGACTTATTATTTTTATATACTTAAGCTTATTAATTACCTTACTACCGAATATGAATCCAGAATCAAATAAATCTAAATTTAATGATTCATCGATTATTATTAAGATTATTTTTAAAAATAGGGAATAATATATACAAACGTTTATAGATCGAGTATACTATTTAAGCTATCGTTCATCATTCATGGAAATATAATAAATCCAATTTTTTTTTTAGACAACTGGAGAACAGTTTCGATATTTGTTATTAGTACAGTCAGAGGTAATACTAGTTCAGATTTAGTAATTTGAGTAAGTAGTGAGAGACTTAAGTTTATTAGGGTCTCATTGAGAAAACTTTAATGATTTGCTGTTGATAAAAATTTATATTATCGTATAGAATTATTAAGATTATAATTGAAAATCTAAAATTTTCGATAATATAAATACTTACTTAGCAAAATATTGGATAAGTAGAAATTCTCACAAAATTATTTTATGCCCACGTATGTTACGCTCTGTACAGACAAAATTTCACTTTGTAAGTAAAATCGACAATAGCATAATAAAGCTCATAAGACATGAGTATCAAATAATTCGAAAAAAATATGATATCACCTTTTTATATAATTATTTTAATTAGTTATTTAGAAACTACATACCAAATATGGTCACGTTTTATAATTCAATGGCGATGAGAACTTAATATGTTAAGGAGATAAATACGAACCTATATATTTTTATACTATTTTATTATTTATGTAAGTGAGTAAATCTAATATACATTGTTCTGATTTTGGCTTCCGAGATACCACTCTATTAATTCATTTTATTAGCTTCAATTTCGAAATTTCTGGCTTTCAGAAATTTTATTCTTAGTATGACTAGTACAATGAAAGAAAAACCCGATGTACTGATTGTATTTTTTTAATTGGACCGGCAAATATATAACTTTATTAACTTTATGTTATATTAACATATTAGATGACATAGATTAAAGTAAGTTCTTGTATTATTTTTGAAGAGTAATAACAGACTACTCATCAATCTAGATAGCATCATTAATATTATAAACCTACTTGCTAACTACAGTATTCCCTTAAACCAAACCGGGAAGATTTTTGGGCAAGTTTAAAATAGAATGCTAATATAATTTCAATTAACATTTCACTTAATCACATTAGCAAATATGTAATCATTTTGGGATTACTATCAAAAGGTGAAATTTTTAGATTATTTAGCTTTAGGCATATTTTATTTTATATAGGAAAATGGAAAAATTCTGATAGTAAAAAGTAAAATATAGTTTCATATTATAAAACGATTGCAATAATATTGTAATAAAACAAGAGCACTCAAAATTTTGGCTCATATTAAGTATGTTATCTTGTAACGCATTTTTTTGTATGCAAACAATATCAGCGGCTACAAACCATGTAATATTTGTGTTGCTCAGCTGAAGTCTATACACGACATAGTTGATTCGAGCAAAAGATCTGAGAGACCAAGTTAATTTGACTACTTATCACTAGGGCGGTACTCTTGTTCCTCACGTTCAAAGCTTCTACAGTAAAGGAAGAAAAAGAAAGATAATCGGTCTCCGCTACTGAAGACCGGAGCAAAAGTCGCGTTATCGCAGCGTGGATTATAGAAACGCAGATTCATTATTCCAGCTCCTTTATCAATCAAACGTACTTGCTTTGCCTCTCCGAAGCTGAAACTTTTTATTATTTCAACTTCATAATTAAATACTAAACATCTAATCACATGTATGTTAAGAAACTGAGAAGTAGAATAGGAACAAGGAGAAGAGATCGACCAGTTATAGCTAGACTCAGCTCGTTCTAGTGTGAAGGCCCTGGCCAAAGTTGATTTGTCGCTAATACCATCATCTCCTCAGTTAAATACTACAAATTATACAGTATCATACGATTTATTTTTTCCTTTAAGGCAGCGTAAGATCAGGACTAAAAAAGCAAGCAATAGAAATAGTGACCGCTTCACCGCTCGATTCGAGAGTTTATCCTTTTGTACATATTGTTAAGCATTCTCGGTGTATAAGATCATATTCATGTTCATATCGGGATTAGGCGTTCGAGCATATTAGCTAAAAAGTCGGTTGTTATTTACCATTACAGAACGATTACGTAAGTATATCTACGGTAGCAAACGACGTATATTTATTAATTATTATTATTTATTATAAAAACGAGCAGCCGTGAAACGATCCGATCGATACGATACGAGATCGGTCCGGTAATTCATTCGATATCGAAGTATGGCTGAATAATAACTTTTTCTCACTTATTTCACCAACACATACGAACAATAACATAAAACATAACAACGCGGGAGAGGTATATAGAAGATCGCTAAGGATGACGGATATTTTGCGGGTCGGCGCGTACGTTCATGCCGTGTAGCCTAATCATCACGTCTGCGCGAATCATAGTTTCTCCTGTGCTGGCTTAGTTCATTCACATTTATCTTATCAAACGTTTTCTTCTATCTTATCAAAATACGCGTTTATTGTTTATTGTTTATGTATATATTACAATCGCCTGACTGCGCAAGAGACACAGTATTCGAGATGCCAGAAGTTTATTGAAATTTGGACAGAGAATAGGTAGAGAGATTAGAGATATAGTTACAGAGCGGTAGAGATGGGAGCGAAAAAGAACGTTCAAATGTTGATGACGAAGAAAAAATTCAACTCATCTTCGAGTATTTGATTCAGGCGTGACAAGGATATATCATAATGTAGGGCTTTTTCGAGAGAGAGGAACTTTTATATGTTAAATATAACATGAAAGGATGAAAAAATTATGAAATTCTTTAGTGAGTTTTATTTTTTTTTTCTATTATATGGCTGACAAGATATTCAGGGCTTTAGACGCATAAGTCTAAGGAGAGGATAATCATAACCTGAACGATGTAGATAGTAGATCAGTCAAGCTGCATATTCCTTATTTCTAATGATCTGAGAAAAGAGAATCTTGATGTATTGTAATAGAGACTCTATCTCTTGAGTATATTTTGTTAGTTTAGGAGTCTAGGAGTGTAATTTGTAGAATATTCATTAAGGTCGACGTTGTTTTTTTTTTCAGCACTAATCAAAAGTGATATTAATGGGATAAAAGCTTTGTTTACCCACAACTCAATCGTTCAACACATAAAGATATTATTGTTACAAGAAAACCGCGACGGAAGTGGCGAGGCGTTTGAGTCCCAATCTATTATTCTACTTTATCACATCACTATTGTATTTCCACTTCAGAAAGAAATATTATTGTTATTTATATGCTGTATATTTCGATCTAAATCGAACATGTTATTCTGAGATAAAGATAATGATATTCAGTGAAAAGAGTTTCCGTATATATAGATCTCCGAACACCTTGGAATTATATACTAAAAGACTCAGTACGCGATGATTCGATTCAGTAGTAGAATAATCCAATCTCGATTATCACGTGGTATACCGACCCGGGGGCTTTTGTCACATTTAATATTAGGCTAAGCGTTCACTTAGCGAATAGAGAGTACGTGTGAGTCAAGATAAACGCGTATCACGACGGGAGCCTTAGTTATAAGAGCCCGAGAAAGGTATGTTTGCTCAGGAGGAGGGGAGGATACGGCTAACTTTAGATGAACACTTCTGATACGTAGACGGTCGACGGGACTTAATGATTCAGACACTGACGGATCAGTAGTCGTTTCCGGGCGTCCGATGGTTTACCTTCATTTATAATAATAGCTATGACTTAACTACCATCTAACCAGTATCCGTAGTTGGTTTAGATCTCATCTAGGATGAGGACTAATAGAATAGTTCACAGAGCGAGTTCAGAATATAGTGTACGTTAGTTAGATTCTGTCAGATTTAGGGGGGGCATAGTCGACGATATATTATTATTTACTCACCCTTATTCACGGCCTCATTTCGACACAAAATAAAATAATCGGTCGCTGCGAGCCCAGTGTTCGCGCGTTTAGTAATATTATTTTTTTCTCTCTTTTAAAAAACTTACATTCTCTCACTTGAAATTTTCTAATATATATATTATATATTACAAACTTTTAATACACACCAATACAGGTTTCCCGTATAACGCGATGAGGAACGAAGGCTGTAGCAGTCATTGTACGTCCCCGTCGTGGAGCCGCGGGAATATCTTTCGAACTCTCCCTCAGACACCGAAACCACACGGAGCTAAACACGCGTAATGAAACAAAATGAACGTTCTAATTCAATAAACTATGATTTTCTTATTACTAATATTACAGTTAAGATTTATTACTTGTTTACGATAAATATTATATTAACAGAAGACTCTATCAAAAAAAACACGATCTTTCATACGTTCCTGACATTTTCTGCCTGTAATATTAACTAAGTTTTTAAATGCAGACATACGATAACAAATATATAACGAACACACATACAGAAAACACAAACGCACGGGAGAGGTCTGAGATAGCTAAAGGATGAAATTAGAGAAGAACGAGCAAGTATACGTTTCTGTTCCGTTAGTGCGTCTCCGCTTGTCGCGCATTTTCTTTTTTCTTTCGGTTTTCATTTCTTAATTTATATATAGGCTAATAAGGGTTTAAAATTTAATACAAAATATCAATTTTTTTTTTTCTGAACATCGGGGGCATGTCAATACATGCATTAACTTTAACCATATTTACATTTACTGTTTATCTTATCGTCAAAGGTTTCTTTCATAATTTTTATAAAAAAAATTATCATTCAGATTACTACAATTAAGAAGCTGGCGCGCGCCTCGTCAATAGATAAACATGATTTCCAAATTCATCTTTGTACCTGGGAAGTTTTGTACCTGGAAAATATTCTTATATTTTAACTGATAATATATAATAAATAATAATAAGTTAAAGAATAAAAATCTTTTCCAGTGAATCAAACCTTTTTATAAGATATATATATATATATATATAGAAAAATAATAAAAAATATAATATATAATAATAAAATATAAAATATAAAAATAACAAATAAAAGATATATAAATATATATATAAATATATAGTATTATATATTAACTACAGAATAGTATAATATATATATATTTAATCTGATACATAGTAGTATATTAATTATTATAATATATAATAATGATATATTAGTATATTATTTATTTTTTACTATTATGAAATTTTATAAAGGATTTTTTTCTTAAAGAATTTCCGTGAGCTGATTAATTCTATCTAACCTTTAATAATGTCGAATACCTTAGATGGTTTCATGATTCTCTCTCCGTTATTAGCTCAACAAAAAGAGAATAAAACTAGGCGCACGACAACTCCGAGAATATATTCATCATATATCTTATACTTTATGTCTTTGCACACTTCGAAAGACTAATAGGTATTTCGTTTGAGCTCTCTACCGAAACCTCTTTCTATTTGTATGTCTTGCTATTACATAACCGTAAAGAGGATATGTTAGTTTTAAAAATTTTATCATCTCCTTACCTAACTCATATAAACCGCACGGACGAGACGGGGGAGAGGGGGGGATCAGTCTTTCATACCCCGATGAGGTAATGAGTCCCGGTAAAGGAACATACTCAGCGACTAAGACCAATAGATAACAAATAGCCGGGGAGTTCCGGAGCACACATCCCCGGTGAGTGAGGATTAGCCTACCTCCTAGTCGTCTATACCACCGGGAGGTAATGAGAGAACACCTCCAGACTCCTGCCATCTTTGCGTTTACCCTATGGTATATCCTTTAGTTAAGTAATTAACCAAGTGCTTTTTGGAATAGTAAAATTATTTACTTATTATTTATACTAATAGAAATACCATAGGGTGACTAACCGTCAACAAGATTGCAGATTCGGGGTTCTCTCGGTCCTCTTACTCGTGGATGAGTTTTCCGATTCTGTGTGGTGGACCTTAACCAACTCCCCTTCTAAAATGACGTAATCTCGCCGTATACCCGCGTCCGCTGCTTGGACTTCCCTTTTGGTTTGTCGCTGAGGGTTTTACCTCGACCATCTCCTCACTCGGCGTAGAATAAGTCCCTTCGTCCTCTTCTCAATTCTCAGACCATCGTAAAGCCCAATTTATGGGCGAAGTATTGTTTATTAAACTACTCTAACAATTTTTTAAAGATATTTTCAATAATAAGACAGAAAAATATAATAAATAAAAAAAGAAATCAAAATTAAGCTAATAAATAATGAGCAAACAAAAATTAAAAGTTATAACTTTTTTTTCTATAATTTTTCTGAGTGAGAAATTCAAAAGTAAAAACAAGCAAAATCAAGCTTTAATATCTTTTCTTAGGTCTGATCTCTACTTAAAATAAATAAAATATCTGTGAAGGTTAAAAAGTATCCCATGTTCAGATATGATAACCTGTAAATGTATAATATTATATATTCTTTACAAACATTTTATATATATATATTACCTCAATATAATATATTTATATTCCACTGATATTTATTTAAGACAGGAATTATATTTAACATGCTTTATATATTGATACGAATTTAGGAATTTATATTTACGCCAAAATTTTATACTATTCACATTATATTATTCATTTAGGTTCTCGGTAATACTGACTTACCTACTTCTGAAGTCATATGTATTATGAAGTCACAAAAATATATAAGACTGCTCCGAAAAGAACCATTGATTTTGAGGAGAAGAATTGATGATATATATAAACCTTTTTATATTATATTTCTCGAGCGTTAAACAATATCGACTATCATAATGTTTTAATCTAATAATCAGAAATTAAAAAAATAAAATTTCAACATTAACAATTTATTTTGTGCGCACGAAATTATATACTAAATAATTACTAACGTTTCAGAATTAATTCTACAGACAATTAAGAGAAATACATATTAACAACTTATGAGTATAAGTACAGAATACATATAAATTAATTGAAGGCTTATATCACTACTAATTACAATATCGTAGGAGTGCAATATTGTGAGAGGCAGAGATGTGGCCAAATGTCTGTAATGAGAGTGTGTATTAGCGTAACTATTTCATACCGCTAAAGTGGAGAAAGCAATAGTCATTGCAACCAAACGTCATGGTCCGCCCAGAAGAAGCTGAGGCTATTATGCCGTAAGAGAGGCGAATCAAGCCACGAAGCGTTGGCAGCTGGTGGCGAAGAGTATAGAGACATCAGACTTATCTCGTCCTGATAGATGCAATAGAGAGTCGTGACAGCGACTTAACACGAGCGAGCAAAGGGTCAGCACGAGACTCAAAATGGAGATGTGGGACTCAGGACGCGTGAGTCACTGAAAAATTGCGCATACGCAAAGGTAGACGGCATTAGACCGAAAGATGAGCGGCATACTCGTTAAGGCGCGCGATCAGGCACGACTGGTGGCTTCTGCGCTTGACGTTGTCGGAGGATAAGAATGAATAGCGGCTATTGAGAGCCGACTCACAGAAAGAAAAGAGAACGCGGACGCACACTAATGCCTCGACGTCTGGCATAGAAGGCGTTGGGCTCATAGGCCGGAGCGAAGGGGTGGGTCAATAAGGTCGAAAGACGGGGCATTCAGAGAAGTGAAAGTAGAGCATAAGCTTATGTATGTTGCTGTGTGTGTGTACGAGAGGGAGAGCGGACATAGAGCTCAGGAGCCGAGATGACTGTGCCTAGTCGAAATGGTTAAGCCGAAGGGAGGAGCCATTGTCGATAAGGGCGGTTCTTTGAGAAGGCGGCAATAAAACTCTCTGAGTGGTGTGTCCTAGCGTAAGTGGAGGCATCGCGTCACGAACGAGTCATATTGACGAGATAGGTGGACTAGAGCGCAAGTGAGGAGTGGCACTAATGGGTAAGTAGAACAGAGAGAAGATTAGAGAAGAGGAGCTAGGACAACTAACGCTAGTTTAAAGTGGGGGCTCAATGGAACAGACGTTGTGTCGAGTAGCAATGAGCGTAAATGAGAGCGGCACTACGTACTGAAATTAGGAGACGGAGCATAGCATCAGAGAAGGATGGACTATATAGCGAAAGGTAGTTAGGATACCGAGGGTGGCATAGCCGAAAGAGGCGCATAGTCACGATTAGGAGGCATATAATATGCTCACGAAAGGGTGCATAGCCGAAGGGTGTAGGTACATAGCCGAGAATGGTGATGGTACTAATAGGTCACGATAGGGTTGAGCATAATAGCTACTAGACATGAGTGAGTTAGGCATAAGTCACGAAAGGGTGAGTAATTGCCGAAGGGCGGCAATAGCCTAGGGCGGCAATAGGCCTAGAGGTGGCATATATAGAGCTCAGGGCGTACTATGCGAAAGTAGCGGCATGCCATAGGGTGATTAAATGAGAGTCGAAGGGGGTAGTCCGAAGGTATCGAGCATAGCGAAAGGTGGCAATATACGACGGGCGCAAGCAGATAGTAAGCGGCATAAGACGAGGGCGGATATAGATACGAAGGGCGCTATAGCGCAGAGGCGTGCGTGGCCGTAGTGCAGCCGGCACTCGAGGATAGAGCCGAGGACTGCCTAGCGCAACGCAAGCTAAGTCGAGAGGTCATAGGAAGAGCGGACGAACGAACACAGAGACGGGCAATACAGCGATTTATAGATCGAGAAATAGCGGAGGGGGGGATCAAGAGCGAGAGGAAGACCGCAAGCGACAGATGCTGCTGCATAGCGCGTAATGGAGCGCGAGGCCACTAATGCGCGAAAAGCGAGCGGACAATCAATTTGTCCTAAATTTTAGCGCATCATAATATAGTCCATAGAGAGGCCTAAGACAGAGTGAAGCGAGAGCAACACTTTGTATGCACGATAGACGCGTGCAAATAAACGCAGTGAGGAGCGGAGACTTGCCGATAGAGCGAGACATATAGCGAATGAGTAGCGTGACAATAGCGAAGCAGAGGCATTAGACTGATAGAGCGGCATAGCGAAGTGAGGCGTGACATAGCCGAAGGAGCGGCATAAGCCGTAAGGGCTAGCTAATAACGAAGGGTATGGACATAGCCTAGAAGGATGGCATAGACCGATGAGAGTGGCAGCTAAAGGGACTAGGCTATAGCGAAAGGGTTATAGCCGAAAGTAGCGACATACCGAGAGTAGGCGGATATGACGAGAAGGGTGGAGCATATCCAGCGAGCGGCAAAAGAGAGAAGGGACGTAGCATGCGTAAGGGGGCATAGCCGAACGATGACGGATAGCATGAAGGGCGGTAATATGCTAGTAAGGGCGGCATAGCCGAAGGGTGTAGCATAGGATAAAGGAGTCGGATAGCCGAAGGAGCGACATAGCTAGAAATCAGAGTAGGTATAGCACGAGAGGCAGATAGCCGATAGTAGCGGTCATAGAGAAGGGTCGAGTATATACTAATAGACGAAGTAGGTGAGCATAGTACGAAGGAGGCGAGCTATAGCACGATAGGTAGAGCGGCGTTAATAGCCGCAGGAGCGATAGCCAAAGATAGCGGCCATATAGTCACGAATAGCGGCCAATTAGCTAGAGAGTAGGTCAATATGACGTAAGAGTCAGGCTAATCCGAATGAAGCCTGAGCTATAGCCTGAGATGGGCGGCATGCCTAAAGAGCGTCAAATAGTCACGAAGGCGGCACTAGCGAAGGGGACATATAGCCAATATAGGTATATTACACGTGCATTAAGCCTATAAAAGAGACGAGCATAGTATAGTAAAGAGCGAGCATATGCCTAAAGTAGGCAGATGCCGAAGTGAGCGGCATAGAGCAACAAGACGAGAGCATTAGAGCTCACGAAGGATGGCTGACGAAAGTATAGCGGCTAATAGCGTAAAGAGGAGCATATAGTACGAAGCGTAGCAGGCTAAATAGCCGATAAAGGGCTAGGTATCATAGCGTATGAGCGGACATAATGAGCCGAAGGTGGCATAGCGAGGTGATTGGAAATAAGCCGATGAGGTATGGCATGTCAGAAGGGACGGATAACTAGTGAAGGGTATGGGCTATAGCGAGTAAGCGGCATAGCCGATAAGGGCGGCACTAGCCGAATAGGTATAGTAAGGTATACAATTAGAGCCGAGAGCGGCATAGCTAAGGGCGGCATAGCCGGAAGGGCGGCATAGCGGATAGAGTAGTGATATGCACGACGGGCGGATTATTATCAGAAGGGCGGCATAGCTACGAATGAGGGTACTATAGCCGATATAGGCGGCATATATCGTGATCGAGTGTGAGCTATCATGACCGAACGAAGCAACGTGGCATTGGCAACTAGTGCGCCGTAAGAGCGAGGACAAATTGTCCTGAACGCTGCTGTCACTGATCGCTGAACGGTAAGCGCCTATACTGAAGAGAGAGAGGAAGAATAGAGCGAAGATGAGCATAGCCGAGAAGAAGTAGGTCTTGAGGCAGATGATGTTGAGATATAAGACAGAAATGATCGAGTCTATAGCCGAAGAGGAATCGTCTATGCCGCTTAGTGTACCATATGAGCACGAAGAGCGGCATAGCCGAGGACGGCAATGTCATGTCTCGACTTGTATGTGTTAAAGGCTAATGATGAGATATTGAAAGAAATAGGCATTTATGACGCAGAAAAGAGCGTCACAGTCGCCGGAAAGAAGGTCAAGCCGGACACGGAAGTGGCATCACGCGCATAAGGAGCACGAAGCTAGCGCGAGTCAGAGGGTGCCATGAGTCGCGATGGACAAAGAACATAAGAGGGTGAGAGAGGGCATATAGGCACTAGAGAGTCGGCGGCAGTGACATAGCGCGCATAGGCCCGGCATGGTCCGCACGCGTCGCCACTAAGTCTCGAATAGGCGGCGATCAGCGGCCCAGTCTGAGGAGTCGTAGCCATAGCCGATGGATGGCTAATAATAGCCGATGGAGGTACGGAATATGCCGACCTATTGAGTTTTGAGTCTCACATACATTCGACACCTAGAGAAAATTTTGATTTAGTAGATAAAAATCAGTATTAATATATTTTTATTCATATTTTCGGTAATAAAATTTTTCGGTGTCGAAGTGTGGGCAAAACCATGTTCGGACAAAACAGCATCATTCTTTCTAAGGTATATTTTCGATGTTATAATAATATTTTTTAAAACGTATAGATGAAATAATCGTAGAATGTGACAATCGTTATTTATATTTTGTATGATCTGTAGGTAAATTGTTTTTGAGTTATATTTGGAGCGCAAATTTGGTTTCTCAAGTTGAAGCGTAGTAGCGAGTCTATACAACGCGCCTATCTGTTTATAGATATGAATTCCTTATCTTAGATCTCCTATGGGTTTTCGTATATTCTATAAATATTTCGGGGACACTCACTGTGAAACTGGAGACGAAAATTGTCTCGGGAGGAGTGCCATATAAAACACGGGTATTGTGTCTGTATATACCTTATTCGAATATGACAGATATTACGAGCAAATAATATGTGTTAACTCTCTTACATTAATCTTCACAACACATAACAATCACTAAACAAATATTAGCAGCTCATAGCAATACAACACAAACAGAATTTCATATTCACATACAAATCACTCTTCTCATGGTTCTCGCATTAGATGTCGTGCCATTCTTATGGATCTATGTCGAGCCATCCCAAACGCTATGTTCTCTGCTGTTTGCAGAGGCTCAGAAATAGCGGTCCCTGTCGCCTCGAGAGAGTAAAGCGGTGACCTATCGCTCGACAATCGAAATCAGCATAGTATTATGTTGCAAATATTATATCTTCTGTACAACATAAACTGACAGAGATCTCGAAACAGAGATTATAATTGTTTAATGTTGACGAATTGAAAGTATTGTTGCAAGTATTTACTAACGTCGATATATATTTTTACTAATAATTATTTACGAAAGAGCACGATCTATTCCCTACACATATACATGGAAGGCTAATTTTCATAGAATACAACGTATGAGAGTCGATGACTGTTAATAACCTTAGTGTACAAAAGTGTGGTATTGTCCATCTTATAATAAACTATGTCGTCTTCACATTACCATATCCAGAGAAAGCCGAAGTTGAACTAATATTTTTATAGTTTTGTTTATTGGCCCTAGTGGTAGTAAAATAACAAAATATTATTAGAAAGTACTCTCTATGTTGATTACATGTGAGAGGAGAGCATATTCCATCGTTCGCAATATTTCGCTGCATATACAGATATTATGTATTTTCACCTTAAAAACATTTTTATTGGTTTCCATGAAAGCTCGTTTTTCGATATAACCGGAGTCTTAATGATTGATATAACATGCTATTTAATCGCTAATTCTTGTTATTTCGGATGATGCGAATCTAATTGTGGCAGCACTCCCAAATGGCGCTTAGTTTTTTTTCAAAACATAGTTAACGATTCTTTTATCTGATATAGATATGTTGATGATAATTATTGTGTCGTAAAACAGATAGAAAAATTAATATTTCATTGCAAAATATTTAAAATAAGAAAAAATAATGCATTAAATAATTTATCTAGGAAAGTAATCAATGTAATTTATCTACATTATGCAGTATAATTGGGCTGTGTAAATGTCCTGTCTACTACTCCGCATAGACCATCCATTCACTAGAATTTATCGTATAGTAGTCTATTGGATATACCCGTCAAACAAATGACATTGTTACCTATATAGAGAGAGAAAAACTGTGGTAGAGTGAGAGAGTTACAACTAGGCAAATATATCAAATGTATCTATCAAATGACATATAGTAAACAATACTTTGAAAAAAAGTTAAATCTACCGTGTAGAACCTTTAATTTTCAGGTTAAGAATCTCAACTAGAATAGACATTTAACGTCAACCGTATCCCCCAATTAACCGTTCTGACGATAACAAATATTTTGAATTCTCTCATCACTATATTTATTAATTTTATAACAAGTAAAGCAATGTTTATAATAAACCAGTGCACGTTCTGTCCCGAGCGCCAGTCTACTTTGTACAATTTTTCCGCTCGTAGATAACGTATATAGTTTGAGATAAACAATAGAGTTTGTACTTGAAGACTTATATCTGACACGCAGATGATATCGCCCATATATGATATCCCTATTTAGAATTAACTCACTTTTGCAGGGACTATTTGTGACTAATTAGTAACTATGAGGGTCTGACATGCACAGGTATTTATCGATTAGAGCGACTCACTATCTAATAATAGCGTGACTAGTGCCCTAATCTCATCTCATGAAAAGTGAGGTCATGGATCGGTAGTCACGTATTTTGATACATGATGAGCTACAAGTCGAGGGATTATTGTTAATGTAGTTGAAAGGGTCCAAGGAATATGACTGACAATAGTAATATTTAAATTTAGCATTATTTATCTGGCAGTGGGTTTCAGGGTCTGACTCGCGATTGGAAGTCATAACGAATACTCATATCAAAAGACTATGAACGAGTTAGAATATTAGGTGGTACGGGAAGAACGAGAGGGTGTAGGTTGGCTCGACAGAATAATAGAACTAATACGGTAATGACTATATTACAGTTCCTCCATATAGAATAACGAGGCTAGTAGGGAGATTGGGTGGATGAGTAGAAGGCTGATCCCCTACAATTCAGGCTACAGAATAATTTGAATTGAAAAGTACCGATAGCAGGTATAGATGCAAAACCTCGAATCACAGAGATTTTGTTGAAAGTAAAAGTGGAAATCTGAACAAAATAAAAATTTTTTTGAGTTAATATGGATACAGGTAAAATATATAAGTTAGACTTAATTTCCAGGGAGAACAGTCGCACGATATCTAGCTTCTATAGAGAGTGAAAGTAGTTGTGTAATATGGGCCAGCAGGATAGCCAGATAGGTAAGTAGGCGCCATATCAACAATTAAAGGTTAGAGATAATGTGGTTTAGTATAAGGAAACAATCCATTTAGGAAGAGAACGTGTAGAATTGTAAGGAATAGATACGATCACATCTGTGTCTATTTGGAAATGATGAGTGCGGGATATTTGTGGACGGAGAGAGAAGCAGGTATTGAATGATATAAACTAACCCATAAGTAACATTGTTTGTATAAGAGACAGAGTCATATTCAGAGATGAATCTCAGTTGGAATTAATACGGGAATGCATGGTTTTGTGTGCTGTTCTATCGAGAGTTGAGATTAAGGCCTAAAAATGAGAATATGAATATTCTAGAGAGTGCACTCCGTTATATTAGTCTCTCCACAACATTATCATCACACAAATGTAAGCTTTATCCACACTTAGTGCTCTTTTTCCACATATAGTCAAAGCTTTCTCTTACCCCTACAATTCTAATAATCTGAGCACATTTCTTTCAACAACACGCTAATTAGACGAAGAAAAAAGTCAGAGATTTGATATTCCGTCAACTGATATTGTTTCGTTCTTGCTACCACAAATTCCACCTCTGTCCTCCGCTCACACCAGGTCTCTAAATTTATCCCATTTGAATTCCAAATGTAAGTACTGGGTAACTTCATACTACGCGCACAGACAAAAATACAATATTTAATCTCTAGTAACATGTGTTAATTTACCAGTTTCCCCTTTTATTCTACGTTAGAATCCTTTCTATAGAATCACCATAGCTATACCCTTCATGTATGAAACTATCCTTAAATGATCGTCGAGCTTGCTAAAAAAAATCACATTCTAGCACTTTAAAACGTATTTGAGTATATACTCTACCACTTAAGTCATATCGATCACAAACAATTCCTTCATGCATCATGATTATTAGTTTCCTTGTTTTCTAGCGTATATCGCGCAGTTATGCCAAATGTCCTTTATGAGACTTGATAATACATATGACTTTCACTATCTACTTGTTTAGCCCAGAGAGACCCGAGTCAACTCCACGACTAAAGAGAATCCTTTAAATATCATGTCAACTCATCTAGTTATACCATCTCAGTCATACACTCAGCAAGTACATCCAAATCCGTATTCTAAGAATCATCATCACACCCAATAGTGAGAAATATATTATGGAATTGTGAACAATGAATCGGGACCATAATTCACTTCACCCTCACGCCATACGAATCGTTTCTACACTCACATCTAATCTGATTATGTTATGATGCACTCAAAAAACACTCGTTTCTAATGTCCATAACATACATACGAGATAGGCTGCCACTACCTCTATTAGATCCGAACTTAAACTATAAACATATTCATTGCTTTTGAAATAGATTACTAATAAAGACATGCAGGATACCTACACTAATCGAGAAATATTTCTTGAATGTTAAATCAATAATTTAAAATTTTTGTGAATGTCAATCCTACATTCTACCCTATAATCATTTAGGATAAATTTATCAGTCCCTTCACTGAAACCAAATCGAACAGTTGAAACTGTATTATAAGAGGACCTCATGTATGGATGTATAAGCTATACATTCTTCACAGAGAATATTGTGATAAGGTGAGCTCATTAAATGCATTAAAAAAATTGTCTGCCTTTAACAAACCATATAAGTTATTAGATCTTTTAATTCCCTTAACACTTCTTAAGTATTATTTACTATATTTATTCTAAATCCTGAGAATTTTATCACAACTGTATCGTGAGAGAAAGGTCTAAATTAAATAATGAGAGAGAAATTGATTATTAGATGTAACTAACTTTTTACTCACTATTTATCCCTCTCTTCAATTATAAGAATTAAACTCAGAGTTGATTATACTCCAGATTATTTAATACTCATATTTATACGATAAATAATTTTTTTTTGCACTAGAAGAATGAGATTAATAGTAGTGTGTTTAAAATTTTCTCATATCAAATTATTTATTATCTTTGTGATTTAAATTGTATATTTATTGTAAATTCTTACGTGTCATTGAACCATCTCAAAAGTTCTATGAATATCAGGGTCATATTATAAGTAGACTATTAATATGATATATAAATATAAATAAGATATAGTACAATGATACACAATATTTTTTTTATGAATATTAGCAGAATTTTGTCTAATAGATAATCGCACATTGTCCTCCATGAATTCTCTCTCTCTACTATTATAGATATTCTATACTTCTCTATTCAATAATGTTCTTAATAGAGTTATAGTACCCGTTGCTTCAATCGTTGACTGACCTATGCTCTCGACTGTGTCACCTTCACTCGCACTTCACCATTTCCTATCGTCTAATAATCGCCTTACGGTTCTTTCGGCGTCATATGCGTACAAGCTTACTTGGAGTCATAACACCAGATGTCGAGAGAACTCGTCTGGAATCTCTCAGCGCCTTTTCCTCAAATTGGTGATCGTAAGCATCCGACTAATGTTCGTTGATGTAAGTCAGAGCCTTCTCAATATGTATGCAGCACTTACCATTAGCCAAATATCTACTCTATATTTCTTCCCTATGTTCTGCTGCTCACGTAGCCTGGCATACGCGTCACTCGCTAGTCTCTTTCGATGCTGAACTCCGTAAAATTTAGCAATATGCTCGTATTGCAAGTGTCCAGCAAATTCAGATGACATTACAACAATGAGTCTGTTGCTTCAGAGAGATTAGGCATTAGAGATTTGTTAAATCGTGTCGTTGGATCGCACTGCTCTTTGTTAACAAACTGATTATAACACAGTACACCTACGATCAGTGAGAGTTCACACTATACTCTTCTTTCAACTCTGTATTCAAACTCCATGTATCGTGAGAGTCCGACGCCAGCATACAATCAGCCCAAATATACTCTATACATTAATTATATCTGCATATAAAGCTTTGTATAGCTTACTATTGTTCAACTACTATCTTCTTTCCCGTATACTATCAACGCAAAGCAATTGCCACAAACATTTTATAACTAATATTCGATCCGTTTCTGCTTCTATCTGTTAAGTTTTATGTGCCTCATCCATAGCTCCATTGATCTTCTAGAGGATAAACCTCTCCCCGATAATCTCAAAATAATTCTTACAGATTATAAAGTCTTTGAGCTCTCTGGGAATCGATTAATGTTACAGCCGCATCAATATCGGAGAGGAGCGACAAAGCCTTAATGAATTTTCTTCTATTTTCTTTTATCTGAGGGCGATGATACACTTTAAGACAACTGTCCGAGTAGAAGAGGTGCAAGACAATAGTGACAGTATCTAACCTTATCCTAGTCTAACGCTTATAACACACGTTGACTTGTAAAAAAATCCAACTTTTTCTATCACCGATAAGATCAGATCCTCACTACCGATATTATATTGTAAATTATTCCGATCACTAGACGTCTAGTATAGGCTCTAAGTGACGAATCATGACTTTCTGTGTATGGCAGCATCGGATTACCTTCTTATCACAATAGATGCTTCCACATCTACTCTTCTAATATTATTCTATCGTGAATTGCTTTCATGTCCAGAGAGCTAATGTACATGCACTGCATGTCCGGCTATTACTCCATTCTATCCTTCAATATGGGACTTATAATCCTGGTTAAACTAACTGCAAGTGTCTATATATGATGAGGTAGCAGGTTCGTGTGTCACTGCTGTGACTGAGAGCTATATGCTGCTATTTCCGATCTCTATGTTCCTCGACCTTCACATTTGCCGTATATCTTATCTCATATCCAAGCATTCCTCTCTATATATTAGGCTTAATCTCTCCGACTGCGCAGACCGTCAACACATTCACTTCTCTCCACCGCTCTATAGTATTTGCCCGCGCGATATCCTTTTATCTCCTTCTTACCTGCATAATTCGTGATCAGATAAAACCTTAATGATATTTATCTCAACTAAATATCTTGAGTTGGGTTAGTATTTCAATTATCATATAATGCACATATCCATTATGCGTACATTGCATGCATTTATTCTTGTTATATCACCTTTTGTTATCCTCTCTCTGAGTATATGACATAGTTATGATTATTAATCCTATTTGTAATCACATAGACTTTTCTCCCATATTATTCCTTTGGTATTTCTTATTTTCACTTATTTCTCAAAGGCATTAAAAGTGACCATATTCTATTTCTCAATTTTCCTCTATAAAGATTCTCTGTCTACCTTTCTTGTAGGGTCACCCTCTCGTCTCTATTTTTCCTGACCACTTTTCTTCTTACACGAACTCAACCGTTTAAGTACCGGAAGAGATTCCTATCTTCTCATCTGTCGCCGAGCACTCCTCATCTACAACACCGAGATGGAAGCGTATCGCGCCACGCTCCGATCAGTCAGAAGCGTGAGGTTGCATTCGAGAGCGGCCTATCATTTTATTTTCGCTCCTTCCATGCCCTTGGTCTACTACGATAAGAAATGAGCGATTTCTTCCGTGGTACATTCTGAATCATTCCTCTCTTCCTTTCTGAGTTCTCCTATATACACTATATTCTCTCTTCAATCTAAATAATTCCATCACCATTTGAGCAGCTTTCCTGTTTACGCATATAAATACTATTGGAGCTAGAGATCGTATAGCGAGCGCTAGTCAGAGACTGAGTGAGCTCCACGAGAGTGACATTAATATAACCATTTAGTACACTTACTTTTGCCCTTTATATCTGGCAACGTTAAGCGAGCGAATAAGCTGAAGTTGAAGTTGAATGTACTAGTATTATAGCGCTAGTATTAGCTTTTAGCACGCGTCGAAGGCTCAAATATATCTCACTATATAGCTATATTGACTATTAGGTAGAGAGAAGCGATAGCGAACTGAGTCGCATATATGTATATTAATATAAAATTAATAAAAGAAGATAATTTATACTAAAAACTCAACGATCATTTTTTATCTTATCATACATATAAAATGTAGTAATAAACAATTAATTCTATAGTAGTATTAATAATGGAATTGATGTTCATCTTCTTATTTACGCGTACAATGTATTATTATTATATAGGCAAATTTGTAGTATGTAGTCAAAGTATAATATAATTTTAAAATCAATTTCGCTGCACTTTCGATTCCTGATAATAAATATAAAGCGATAGACGCCTTAGTTTAAACCAAAGTTACTCCGAAATTTTTTGAGGATAAAGTTATTCATGGAAGTTATTTGCTAAAGTTATCGTGCTATCTATACGTGATAAGTGAGCGCAATGCTTACCCACTCTAATATTTTACAGAGTTGCGTGCATTAGTAATCTTTTAATTAGAGCGAATATACTGGAATACTCATTTATTTGGACATATGATCCTTAACTATATTCCAAATTCATACGAATATCGGAGATTATTTCCATAAATTAGATAAAAGCTGAGTGAAAGTTGAGAGGTCATTAGCACATCTGTAGCTAATAGAATTAGATTGACATTATTTTCACTTCTGTGATAGTTGTAATGGCTTACATGTTCATCATCGGGCACTTTTTAAATCCTCAGTCTGCGTGATTTCGAATAGCCTCTGACTCTTATGTTTATGCGGCGAATACTATTTCCAATTCGATCTGTGGCTTATTACCCAGCCATATATGTCGATTCGATATGACCCATATGTCTTGAATTTTAGTTCATCTGCACAGTTTGCTGTGGGAGTAGATATATCCTTGGAATAGGAGAATATGTATTAATTTTGTGGATGTAGAGTTCGTTTTTATCTTCTGAAGTTCTCGTAATAGTTTTGATCTGACGTTACTCATATATTGCACTGACAGAGTAATGCATTGGCGTACACCGAGAAGTTTTAGTAGAGCATTCTACTGTTGACTGTTACTTAAAGTTAATGCTTGTCGCCGATATCTATTGAGCTAGAGGTTAGTAAATAACAATTGATATTTTTCTGAGAATTGTGAAGGCTAGACTGGGAAATGTTCCTTTAAGACATTCTCACAATGGAAGAAAGATATCAGGGAAGAAGGGACTGTAACCTGTTAGATAACTACTTCTGTTCTTTGAAACGTGATTTGCCTGGTAAAATAGGCACACACAGACCTACACACACACCTACACACACACACACGAAAATCGTTGAAAAAATAATCATTTGAAAACATGTATTTTTGCGTTGATATACAATGTTTCTTAAATAATTTTTAAATGATTACCAAATATTAATTTTCTTCATATCATCCTTATGTTTCAATAGTAGATTTTTTTAACAATAATGAATTAAAAAAAAAACAAAAAAAAACAAACAACAAAAATAAAAGATAAAAAAAAAAATCCTTACTTGAGTGAGGAAAACGATTGTCATTTTCGAATTCAGGATATTCAAATTACAAAGTTAAAACTAAAAAAAATAAAAATAAAAAACAAAAGTTATCAACACTTGGAGGAGGTACAGTTTGTATCTGGTGGGAGCCAGCTCCTCTGGCTCTCATAGCTAGACCTTTGTGCTTTTCGACCTATTTCACATCGCTCCAGTTGCTTTATTTTTGCTTTATTTTCATTGAATAGAAAATATGTCATATATACGGGTTGGTTTCACTCACCCAGCTTTTCTTGAATGTGGTGGAGTTTATTTTTATCCTCTTTACAATTCTCCCTCATTCACGGATTCTAACCAATATTTCTGATAATTAAACTGCTTCTTCTTCTTTCCATCTTTCATGAATGTTCATTTGTTTTGTTCTTTCATAAATTCTTATCTTTAAGTTAAACTTTTTAACCTGGCAGCTGTGTTATTCTTATATGCACTGCTTGTCAAGTCTGGAACATGCATATTTTTTTCTATTTTGCTTACCTAATTTGATTTGGATTCCTTAAAACTTTATGTATCTGAGTATTTCAGACTTTTATCCTAAAATGAATTGACCTTTCCTCAAATATTCCCAATTTTATATATTTCTATGTTCTTTTCTTACCAGAGTTTAGAAAAAAAAAAACACAAGGTTTTGATATGTTTACTTTACAACATCAACATAAAATTAATAAACAATATGTGAGCAGAATAAAATATACTAAATGTTTATTAAAAAAAATGTTCAGTGTTTTATTATCAATTCATTAAGTGACAAATTTTGACAGTTTATTTCAAGTTTTTCTTCCAAGTGAGTTTCTCAACTAGAAATGCTACAAATGCCAAGATGTGTCCTGAAAGGAAAGAATAATTAAATTTCACATTTTAGGATAAACCGAATTAATAAATTATTTTTTATTTTTATTGCAAATATTTTATATTTTCAAAATTATATTAATTGTAAAATATAAAATCAGTTTTGAACATTGATTGCGTTAAATTTCTTTAAAAAAAATTTTATACTTCTTTTTTCATTTTAGTTATATATAAATATTTTGTGAGCCATTTCTGGTAAGGAATTGGCAGAGAAATCAGGAAAAAAAATAAAACTTTTCATGCTCATTTATTTACTTAACTTAAAAGTAATTATGAACAATAAAATGACAATATTCTTACCAGGGTTGGCCGAACCACCAAATGCGGCGAGGTGCGGTGCGGTACGGTGCGGTGCGATGAGGTGCGTGGTGCGCTCATTGTGGTAGCGGTGTGGTGCGCTGCGTGGTACGCTCATTGTGATGGCGGTGCGGTGTACATCAGAAGTTTCAATTTGCTGTGTTATATGCTTGAAATAAACTATTGAAAAATTATACTTCAAAAATAATAATTTTTAACTCTCTCCATGAGCATTTAATCTTCTACGTTTTACTTCAAAGATTATACCAACACAATTAAAGAGACTTTCACTTGCAACTCCTTATGGTGGAGAAGCAAGGTAATTCTTTGCCACTATAAAAGAGTATACATCCCCTAAGGCTTCCTTCATCATGCAAGAGAGTCTTCGCCATGGGAAAAGAGTTTCTCCTGAGGTACTGTTCAAGGAATTTTGATGCCTGCTCAGACAGCTGATC
Source organism: Trachelipus rathkii (assembly GCA_015478945.1). Lineage (NCBI taxonomy): Eukaryota > Metazoa > Arthropoda > Malacostraca > Isopoda > Trachelipodidae > Trachelipus > Trachelipus rathkii. Next base: position 23,717 of record JABUQX010043890.1, read on the forward strand.
ATCTTCATCATTACTACTTGAACGCAAAATTCTATTCAAGACGTCGGTGATAGTGCTGCTTGTGAATGGTTTTAGAGCAACCTTTGCTGTTTTTCGTTTTTCTTGAACTTTTTCAGATTTCTATTTTCGAATTTATTCACATTTTATGCAGATACAGATTTTAACCATCTCAGTATAAAAAAAAACAGATGTGAAAATTTTGTTTGTTTTGTTTAGGGTTCCAAAACGTAGCTTTCGAATACAAGTCGATGCTCTCTGTGGAAGAAAACCTTTTTTTAATATCTCTCTATATAGTCTCTTTTATCATTTTCATCCATTGACTCACATTGTCTAGGTATAGAGTTGGAATTTATTAACTGGTATAGAGATTAAGGTAATTTTTAAATGTACAAATTAAATGATATAAGTTTATTTCTTCAATATCGAATGCATATAAAGAAGGTATTGATTTTTTTCATGTATCGTAATTCATTATGTATGGTCAAGAGTATGTTAAGAATAGGTCAGAAATTTACGAATGAGTTAATTATCATAAGTAGTTGCATATCTATGTAAGTTATTAACGTTTAATCAGATTTTATTATAATGTGTAAGTATACAAATGGCTATCAAAAGAATGTTAAAACGAGAGTATTAAAATATTCCTTATTAGTACACCAGTATGGGTAAATATAGTTAAACGCTTATTTTTTTTGTAAAGTAAATGAACCGGATAAAGATGTATATAAATGGCTAAACGAAAAAGGGTCTGAAACCTATAAACAAGGTCATTGACTCCTATACCTTTATTTCTTAACCTATGACCTTTAACCTTGAAAATTAAAAGGTCAGAAATTTCGAAAATATAGTGTTTTTTACAGAAATAATTATCGCAAAGTGGTTTTTTTTTTTTTTGATTAAAAGTGCTATAGTGTTTTTTTTTTTGTTTTTTTAAAAAAAAAAATAAAAAGAATAATACTGTGAGGGAAAGATAAAGGTTAAAAGTTTTGAAAAGTCCTTTTAGGAAAAAAATAAAAGGTCGAAATAAAAATAAAGGTCAAAATAAAAATAAAGGTCACAGAACTTTAGGAAAATTGTTCTATTGACCCAGAACGTTAGAAAATTGTTCTATTGACCCAGAACGTTAGAAAATTGTTCTATTGACCCAGAACGTTAGAAAATTGTTCTATTGACCCAGAACGTTAGAAAATTGTTCTATTGAACACAGAACTTCAGAAAATTGTTCTATTGACCTACAACTTTAGAAACTTGTTCTATTGACCTAGAACTTTAGAAACTTGTTCCATTGACACAGAACTTTAGGAAATTGTTCTATTGACACAGAACTTTAGGAAACTGTTCTGTCAACATTAAATACAATACAACAGAACTCTGAAATAGTTCTATTAACACTAACTGATTCCAAACTTAGAAAACATTTTGAAGAAACATAGAACAGTTTTGAAGAACATAAGAGCAACAAAGTTTACAGTTCCCCTTTGACAAATAAGGTCAAGAAAGTTGACCTCTAACATTTAAAAAAAGTACATCCGACAGGAAAAGGGGATAGATACTAAATTAATTACAAATATTTAATTAATAGAAACTTCTTTATCAGATTGAACATTGATAAAAAATATTGTAAACAAGATTTGATAGAAAATATTTTTAACATTATTTGGAAAGAAAAATCTTCTTATTTATGAACTCAGAAATTATTAATGAAGAATACCTTCTTTTGATAATGATAGTTTTAAACAGAAAAGACATTGTAATTTAAATATATGTAAAAACTTAGGAATAGTTCAAAAATAATATCTCTAACAGATACTTTGCTACGGGCTTAAAAATTATTAATACGATTTAAGAATATAATTGTAAATATTATTTAATAAAAACGATATGATAATACCTTTATGCAGATAACAACCCCATATGAACAATATTAATTAAACCCATAATAGCGTGATTTAATATAAACACTTAAAGAAATATTTTAATTAATTAAATTTATAGAAACACTTAATGTTTCTTTTGAGTGTTGAATACTTTCGAGTCTTAAAATAAAACTCAATATCATTTTCTTAAACATAGAACTTAATTGTGAAGAAATTTTGAACTTATACTTTGGGCTGAAAACTATATAATGACTAGAAAATTTAATATTATAAAACAGCATATAGACAAAGTGTTATACGAATAACTTTGAATACTGCTAAATAATTTAAAAGAACACATTATAAGACAAGTGACAGACACTGCATACTAACATAGAAATTCTAATTTTTATAACAAATAGTGATTAGATGCCTATAATAGTTTAGCAATGCTTAGTAACAATTAAGAAATTCTTTAAAATATTAAAGATACAGTTTGGAGCACTTATATTCTAAATAAAATATTAAAACTTTATTTGATTAAAAATTTTTCTTAAAAATATTTTTTACAGCGAAAATTGAATTTATAAATGACAGCCTCGTAGAAGAGTGACATGAAAAAGTTGAGGAAAGATGTTTATAGCGCTTAACCAATCCAATACACACACGAGGATTGTTTGATGAATATTCAGTCAAATTTTCTGATGATTTTGAGAAACTTCTTTAGATTTAATCTTCAAAGAATTTTAGATAAAAAACCCATTTGAAGACATTAGAAACGAACTTCAAATAAATTTTAGGAAATTTTAATTCTGTTAAAGAACATTTGCTCAAAATTTTCTAAACTAATTTTTTCAGAAGTTCTAGATAATTATCAATCAAATAAAAACTTTTAAAAAGAACAGGAATATTTATTTCCTTCTGAATAAATAAATTTAATGATTAACAAATTTAAATGAAAATATGATAGCAATTTGCTGATGGAGCAAAGAAGAGAAAAGGAAGAAAGATATTATTTCTAACGACCTTGCTTTTCTATACACCTAAACATTGAAGAAGCTAATAAGATTATTATAAACTGAGTCACAATGAACAAGACTCCCACAAAAGAACACAACATGAATATACAACCTACTATCTGAGTAATGAGACATTGCAGAAAACCATATTTATCACGGAACTACCTTTGAACCATGGGTAACAGATAGAATAGACTCAATAAATGAAAATAGAGGTCTTATTCCCGAAGATCATAACTATTGTATTCCAATGAATAATTTGAGTACAAATAATATTCCATTTCACCCATTAGAGGCATCAAGAGATCAAAGTATTCCTAGTTTGCCTACTGGGCTGAGTATATTTGAATATCAGAATATATTTAATGAAATTATAGAATCAGCAAATTGGGAAGTTACAGAAGAAGAACTTATCCCAAGTGTATCATTAAACAGACAAGCATTTATAGATTATATATTGGGAGACTCTAGTGAAAATGAGCTCCTAAGAAATCCTCTAGAACATTTCATCAATGATGATGGTCAAGACATAGAAGAATACCCATATGGTTTTGATGACTCTGAGGTACAAATATATGAATTTTATTCATCCATATTATCTCCTATCATAGAGGTATCTGAAGAAGAAGAAGAAGAAGATACCATGATGGTTATAGAAATAGATGAGGAAGATATAGGTACACTTCCTTCCAACAACAACAGTTAGATAACACAGAAACATTCAGGCGAAGAAGGATAGAACAAGAAACCACTTCTTTAGCCGAAAACAAATAACACAAAGTTAAATAAACACAGGTTTTAGAAATTAACTTGTTTTTATTTAATGATTTATAAACAATAGTTTTAATAAAACATTCTCTTAAGAAGAGGATAACAATATTTTAAAACAAATTTATATAAAACTGCAATAATAATGAATAAAAGAAGATGGAACTTACAGAAAACAGTTCAAGCTTATAAAAGGGAAATCTTATTTAAATCTTTGGACGTAAGGATACCAACCACCAAGAATAGAATTGTACCTATAACTCTCAAGTTTCAGAAAAGGTCAGAATAAAAGTCAGAGAACACGACTTAGTTGATTTACCTGAATTAAAAGAAATAGAAAAGTGCAAGCTGCCTTCTATAAGGTAGAATATAGATGACCCATCTCAACAAAAGAAGTTTGATCTACATTAAGATTTCACAAACAATATTATAGAACATAGAAGCTTGAAATGATGCTAAATTTAGTACAGATAGTTAACTTATCCTCTAATAAATTTCTTTCATTCTAATTAAATTTTACAGAAGATATTTGATATATATATATAATATTTCATATAAAAACCCAATGGTGAAATATTCTTGATCAAGAAAGATCATCAAAAAGGGAAGAATAAACATAAAATTTAGAATTTAAATTCCATAAATTAAAATTTATAGTTCTACAAATAGTTAACGAAGAAAGGCTACTACAAAATTCACAACAATAATAATGAAGAACAGTGTTCTTTCTCTAGCAGAAAAGAAGAACATTTAACTACACAGAAATATTTTAAATAAATTGAACAAAATTCCACAACAATAATTATGAAGAACAGTGTTCTTTCTCTAGCAAAAAAGAAGAACATTTAACTACATAGAAATATTTTAAATAAATTGAACTTCTATTCCAATTAATATCGGATTATTAAAAAATAATCCATTTCGAAAAGAAAATGTTCTTTCCCCAGTAAAATAAAAAGAACAGTCAACCATGAATAAATATTAAGAAGAAATTGATATTATTAAAAACAAAATAAGATTAATAGAAAATAATCTTACAGAAACAATAAATAAAATAGAAACTTTTAAGAAAAGAGGTTAAAATAAATCCAACTTAGAATTAAATTAAATGAAGGTATAAAATAAAGAAATTAGCTTTCACTTCCAATATTATAAGAAGAACAAGGAAGTGCTTAGAATTAAATTAAAATACATAAAGTGCTAAGACACTGGAATAATATTGTTTTATTCTAGCAGACTTTGAGAGAAGAAGGGTCTGATAGCCGTGTGTTTGTGATATTTTTAATTACAATTAACAAAAATTTATGAAAATTTAGATACTAGAATAATATTGTTTTATTCTAGCAGACTTTATGGAGAACTTGGAGAAAATGTTGAAGCCTGATAAAATTTTTATGATATTTTCCTTATATTTTAGGAAATAAATTAAATTACCAGTCTTTTTGTAAAGAAAAGACAGGAAAATAGAATAAATTATTTCAACATACAGTTTATAACCAAAATTTAGTCATTAGTGGGAAAAAAGTTAAGCTCATATAATTTTGTTGAAGAATAAATGATGGATAGACACATCCTCATAATTTTTTGTATTTGATAATTTTGCACTAATGAACCAAAGAGTTTAGCAAAACTGCTCAAATCATTGAAGAAATTTAAGAATATCAAAGCTTACATCCCAACACCTATTTATTCGCAGAAACTTTCAAAATGACTCATGTGAAAAAAAGTTATATAGTGAGTTTAGTTGAATAAATAATTGTATTTATAAGTTTTTTAACTCTTACATGATATTTTGGACTCATCAAGAGTAATATAAAGACAAATAAAAGGCAAGGTTATGGAAGAAGCTGGAAGTATTTCTTGAAATATTCTAAGAACAAATAAGTTCATGAAATGAAGACTAATCTTTTGGAACAGAGAAATTTTACATCAAATTTTAGAAAAGCATGATGAGTCAAACTGGTACTTAATCATGAAACAATAATAAAAGTATTTGTTTATTGTTATCTAAACATTTATTAATAGTAATAGTATTTTCTTATTGCTATTTAAATCATTAAATTTTAAGAAATACAAAAGTTCCAAATAGAAGAAAAGATAGATAGTTTTCTCTAGTTTTAAGATTCAAGACATCATACCATCAGAAAAGGAATCTGATAGAAAAAAGAAAACAACAACAGCATTTGACAAGATGAATTAAAAAGAACATTTTGGTGTGATATTCAAGAAAAGATCTACATCATAAGAAAGATTGGACTCCTTTCGGATAAAAATCTTTTTATTGATACAGTCCCCAAGAAGATTAATTAATTACATTCTTTTTAATATCTTGAAAAAACATTCATAGTAAGTTTTCCAGTTGCATCAGTTTGAACAACACTTGACCCAAGATACGAAACAGGAATTTACCTCCTAAGTGGAAATGGACACTCAACTTAAAGGTAAAAGGAAGCACAAACATGCCTATCACTGGTCAAGAGGTATATCCAACAGAAGAAAGGGGTAAATATAAAGGAATTAGAAGAAGAAACCTTCAGATTCCCTTTATAAATACTAGCACAGAAAAGTTAGTTTAAAGGTCAAAAGTTGTTATAATTTGGACAACAAGGAGACGAAACTCTTGAAAATTCTGTTACAAGAACACCATACAGAATCATTCGAGCCTCATTTGGGAAAAAAGGACAGAAAAACCTTACTATTTCAGAATTTAGAGATAATCAGGAATTTTAAATACAGATTTAAAAGGAATTAACCGATTATTTGCAAGAAATTCTAGTAAACTACTCAGGAATTGTGAATCTACAGTAAAGATTTTAACAAGGAATAAACCGTTTAGTTTCTACCTATGAGAAAACTCGAAAATAGGTTAGGAAAAGAAATGAAAACTTTCATTTAGGTTTAAGGAAAGCCTATTTAGGCATATAAATTATTATATTTAGTTAAGTAACTTTTCAGTTGAGAAGAAGATTAATTAAAGATTTATTATTTACTGAAATTCACAATAAAAAGTAATTTCATTTAATAAGGAGAATAGGAACTCTGACTTTCAGCCCAATCTTGTGGTTTTTTCCCAAACCTAATGCAATAATGGTCAAAAGGTGTGTTTAAAAACCACCTGTGTTTTCTATTTCTCCACACTGGAAAAATTATTGCCATAAATGAGAACAGGAAAATATGGTAAAAGGGTTAAGTTAACCCAAAATGATAAATATTCTACCTAAGGAAAAATAGACTAATAGAGAAATTTATTCATTGAATAAAGATTATAAAATAAACCTTCAAACCTTCAAATATTTAGTTGAAAAATAGCAAATAAAAATCTAACCATTAAGTTTTAGAATTTGCTATGGAACGCCTTCTTCATCAAGACATTGAGAACATTTAAAGAACATTATTGAAAACCGGTCTCTTAAGAACCGTTAGTAGACCGAAAAAAGAAAATAGAATTTCAATATTACAGAAAATATTACAGAGAACACATTGAAAACTATATTTTGTTTATCAGAATATATAAATAAATTATATATAGTTATAGTTCATATTTCATTGCAGAAACACATTTAAAATTATCTTTTATATTTTTATACATTTATATATATTTGTGATAATTAAATGTATATATTTATATGTATATGGTAGAAAACAATATATATTTACAGAAAACAATAAATATCTTACAGAAAACTAATAGAAAAATATAACAGAAAACTTATATATTCTTAAGTGAAGACTTTAAAGAAAACATTGCAGAAAATATATGAAAAAGAACAGTTTAATGTTACCAAACATATGTCATCAAACAGATACTAACATATGCTGTCAAATAGATACTAACTAGATTATCAAACTTAAGATTTACACCACAGAGAAGAACAACTAGATTACCCTAGCACAAATTGATTATGATAATCACAAACAAAACAAAAAACTTTATATTTGTTTCTATAGTGTTAAAGAATGTTAAGAGACAGTAAAAATTTAAGACATTATGATAAGTGTCTTGCTGTTGCCTTCTCATTCATTAAGAATTAAAATGATAATGAATTGGTTATAGGAAAATAAACCAACAATACCATTTTTTTGACAAAAAATAGATAACAAATGGAAAGTTAAACATTAAAGTTATTCATTGATAAGTAGATTATTAAATAAGAAAATAAATCAGGATGAACAAATATTTCCTGATTACAAATACATATTGAAACATTCTACACTCTACCACTGAATTTTTAAAAAATATATTCAATCCTGGCTTCATAGTCCTAGAAATTATCTTCTTGATAGGATGAAAGCCTAAAAAAGTAACAAAAATATTTGGTTTTAACCAAAAATGTATATAAAACCTACCTCAGAATTGTAAAAATTGTAAATAAGGGATTTGATAAACTAGAGGTATTATTTATAAAACCATTAAAATATTTAGAAATTTAGAATGCCTGACGGTTTGGATATATGGAAATAGTTTGAGACTTCAAGAATTGGTCTCAATTGGAAATTGAAGCTTGCATTCAGAAATTCTCCCATAAATTCTCAATAATTTCCACCCAAACTCTAAAATAAAAGCTTCTCAACAGCAATAAGAACACATTAGCTTTTGGTTGTAAATAGAAGAAATCCTTATATCAAAGAACACTAGTAATTAATTCTTTGAATATAGTTAATTGTTAGAACAACATAATAAATATTAATTTAAAATATGGATATTAATTAACATGAGAATTTAACTAACAGAATTTTTGAAACTAGAACATCTGACATGTAATTATAAGATAAATTAATAGAAAATAAGCTAAAATGAAAACTGAATATTTTCTATTTTAACAATAAGAAATTTTAAATGGAATTTTGATTGATGGTTAAAGAAGACAATCAAGAAATAAATATGAATATTTCTCTTCAAATCCGTCCAATACAATCCAATATAATTATTTAGACCTTTTGTAAATAAAAGTTAATAGATTTATGAATGAATTCTAGTTGAATACTACGACAGAATTCCGTAGAATTAAGTAAATTCTTATAATCTAGATCAAGATGCTCTTTTCTTTGGAAAAACGAGTACATTAAATCTCTGTCACATATCTATCATCAGAAGGATTAAGTTGAATTTTGGCCAATTTCATCTGAAAACCTTTTGAAAGATAAGATGATTATAACAACATAACAAAATTTTTCATAACATCATCAGGAAATTTAAAGAAATACAATTGAACGGTGATCCTTCGACGAACCTCACTAGCATACCAGAGGTCCGAAGGATGTAACTTCAAGAGTTACAAGAGGAAAAGATTCAACATAGAGATATAAATCTCTGAAGTCTTTAAAACTTCAAGACGAAGACACTTAACAGAAGATTTATACCATCTGAGTTACAAAGAACTCCTGTTAAAAAACAACACCGGAAGTTAAACATTATTGTATAAAATTTTATAAATAAATCTTTTACTTTTAAGATATTTTGTTTTTATAACCTTTAGGTTTAAGTTTTATATTACATTTCCGTACAAAATATTAAAAACTACACATTTTACACTTTTTTTTCTTGTAATCTTAAGCAATAGCGTTCGTATTTTTATTATTAGAATGTTCGTTTTCAATACGGAATTTATTTTTGCCCGCAGGGGTCCCATTATTCTTTTTAAATAAAAAATTATAAAAAAAAATTCGGAAAATTTTTTGAAACTTTATTTTACGTATTTATAATTTTTTTTATTTTTTATTTTAAGAAAAGAAAATCTATAAAAAACGAAAAATTAATCAGTAATTTTGTTTTATTGAATAATTAAAATAGATACATTCAGAACTTTATTAATTAGTCATTAAGCGTTACGACTTAAAAACTCGTTATTTAACCAGGAAGTAATTATAAAAGTTACCATTAATCGGAATTAGTTTTAATTTTTATTTTATTTTTATTTTTAATTTTAATTTTAATTTTTAATTTTTAATTTTAATTTTAATTAATAATCAGAATTTGTTAGAATAACTTTTAAGTGAAAACTTACTTATTTTTATTTTTAATTATCCGAAACCTATCAAACTTGATTTCATTTTATAAAATTTATTTTTATTTTAATTATCAGAAACTTATCAAACTGGATTTCATTTTATAAAACTTATTTTTATTCTAATTATCAGAAACTTATCAAACTTGATTTCAGTTTATAAAATTTTAATTTTATTTTAATTATCAGAAACCTATTAAACTTGATTCAATTTTAAATCTTAAATTAATATAATTCTAATATAATTAACGGTAACTTAACGAATTTAATATATTAAATTAATTATTTACTCGAAATTAGTTTTAATATTTATTTTTAATTTTAATTTTAATTTTAAAACTTCAGTTAATTTTAATCAAACCTATTTAACCACTATTATTTTATTTATCTTATTAAAAATTTACTTTTTAAATGAAGTTTAAAAGCGACCGTACCCAGATAATAACCTAGCATTTCTACTTTTTGAAAACAAAAAAGTATTAATGAACATTTAATTTTAAATTAAATTTAGAATTTAAATAATCAGAAATATTGGAAACAATTTTAAATAATCTTAACTAAGTTTCAAATAAATAATTTTAAAATTTATAATTTCAAACTTACTTTTAATTAAACCAGAGAAAAATATAACTTTATAAGTATTAAAGACCCATTATTGGTAAATTGATTGCCTTCGTTAAGATAATAAGCGGAAATTGTTAAAAAATTAAAACTAGCCCCCCCCTCCTCCCACTCCTCCCCCCCTCCCCCCACATATCTACAACACAACGCACCACCACATCATACAACAACCATACATACACACACACATACACACACACCATAGAACAAATATAACATCACACACCACACACACACATACACACACACACACAACACACAAAACACCATTACTCACCCTTATCTCCCTCGACCCCAGCATCCACACAACAACCTACCCCCTCCACTACACCGCTCACAACCTCCCCCAACTACCACCCCCCACCCCTACCCAGCACCTCACACCCCCCCCCCCCCCCTCTCCCCCACCCACACCCCTCCCTCCTATCACGCCATCCCCCCGCATCCCCCCATCCACCCCGTCCCTCTCCCCCCACTACGCACACCTCCACCACCTTCCACCACTCCCCCCATCCAACACCAGTCCACAACAATACACACATTAACCAATATCACACCACACACACACACACACACACACACATACACACCACTCACATCACATACACACACTCACACACAATCTCATACACACATACTCATACACACACACGTACACACTACATATCCAACATACACCCCAGCCACCCCCTCTCAACCAAATACCCTGCATTCTCCTCCACCAGCGGACATGACCGCGATGCAGTTTCCTCCCCGCCCCTAGGTATGATTCTTCCCTTTGCCCCTCGTCCCCCTTGCGACTAACAACTAAGTATTTATATATCATAATAATTATTTAAATATATTTGATAATAAATAATTAATATAATAATATTTAAATATATAATACAATATAAAAACATAATTATTTATTTAATATATACATTGTTGTGATAGTACCGTAATCAAGGTCTCCTCACAAACATAAATGCGGGCGCTCGCCGCGAAAAAAATTTTTTGTAATTCTAACAATATAATCTACAACCTTAAATTCTATCGAACAATTTTCTAACTTAATTTAATAGATTTTTTTATTAACTCATGGTACCAATATATTCATGCATGTGTTTGTAAAAAAACTGCTTGCAGCAAACCAGAGACTCCCCGCCAGGTTCGTGAAGACTACACCGTATAAAAAGAAAGCGCAGGGCAGCAAAAAGAAACATGGCTAACCCCTTTAGATAGTGCACAACCGGCTCAACCCTGCCGTAATACCGAAATCCAGGAAAAGGGAAACTGGATCATATGATAAATTAACACTACATTTATTAAGTGCGATGCTAGGGAGCTGGGGAAAAATGAATGACCATGCCTCTTCCCCCAAAATTAGGTGTTTTAAAACCCCAATTTTACCCAGTTACGCACATGTTAATCTATAGCGGCTTCCTAACATAACAACATATGTATATATACAGTACAGAATATATAATTCTACTCCTAAAGATTTAACATTTAAACATATATAAAAAAAAAATAATAAAAAAACAATAAAAATAAATCCCCATTAAACCTTAGCATTTTGATGAGTACCCCATAGTTCTGAATCAGAATGCCCCCAAGTTTACGGTACTGATTATTATATATATAATATTTAATATAATATTATATATATATAGAAAATATACCCATATTATAATAAAATAATATCCCCTAGCTGATAGGAGTAAAAGATTATTTAGTTATTGTATATATATATTACGAATATTACATATTATATTATTTATAAAATTTTAATAAAATATTAATAATATAAAAATAGTAATATCATTTACCTTCTCTTTTGCACAACCCTATAAAAATTACAATGGCAACTGACTTTTACTCGCTTTATGCCACCTTTTCAGGATAACGACCTACAAATGATAAGCAGCCAATGAATATTATCCTTGGTAATATAACACATATTGAGAAAAAAAAAATTTGAGAAACAAGCAATAAAAAAAATCAGAAGGAACGAAAAATAAGATATTTTTTGTACATTGTTATAAACCTATTTAATATAAAGTCTAAGAAGAATCCTTAAGAGCGAACCCACAAAGATGCAATCTCGAATAACCATTCATAGAAGCATTTATGCATTAAACCAGGAAGTTCTCTTGACTTTGACAAAAAATAAAAATATTACAATTTGGATGGACAGCCCCTTATCCACAAACCCCCCTTGCAAGACGCCTTAAATTTATAGTGAATATTGGCTTTTCAACAAAATAACCACTGAAGATATAGGATTGGATTATGGTATAGACTTTAGAAAGTTCTTATGCCGAAACATTGATCATCTCAATTCCAACCCTTCAAAGGATATCACTCCCAAGGAGCCCTCATTAAAAACCTGGAAGACCTCATCAAGAGCAAAATATTATTCCAAATTGCAAGCTAATGAAATTGAGGAGTGGCCTACCCAAAAATCATGTGAGAGATGCTGCCTATCAGAAGCGAATTTCCTTTATGTCGGTGCAAATGAAAGATGGGCCAAGGGTTTCATATTATCAGTGCTTACAAGCAAAATCTATTTTATCAGCCCCTCCTTCAATCATCAGTCGGAGAAGCGAGCAGTTTAAATAGTTAAGGTGGAATGTCAAACACCCTCAAAATATAAGGAACAATGTCTCGCCAGATAGCTTGATCTAAACTAATGTTTTTTGCAATCATCATCTGGTACTGTCTGGCCAGGCAACACGATTGAGATAAGGAATGGATAGCCCTCTCTTTATCTGTAAAAGGAGTTATTAATTATTTATAGAATGGATGTAGATTGAATAATAGTTAATTAAATTTTTTGCTCTTCACGATGATTAATTGTATGCTCTTTTCACCGATTTTATTTATTTCTTTATTGTAGCTAGTAAAGAATCTTCTTGTAAATTGTAATCATTTAAAACATAAATAGCTACAGGTGACTAAAATACATTGTTAATACTTACTTAGCGAAAATGGAATGGGATAATTATTTTTATGATGAATAAACACAAACATGAAAAAAGTTATTTAAAAAAGTTATTAATTGCATTTATTATTCCTTAAAATACCTAAGTTAATTAAAAATAAAAGGACTTGCGTGTTTCATACGACTAAACAGTACTTGAGATAAATAAATGACAAGTATTGTTTTACAGTGAATTGCAAACTAGAAGAGTAAGAGATACAAAAGAGAAGTCTTAGGTAAACACAGACCGACGAAGATCATTTGATGATATCACGAATAGAAACTATCGAATATCTGGACTGTATATATGTTGACAGCACAGATATAAAAGTTGCTGAAAAGGCTATGGGGCGGGTTTAAGCGCCCCCCTTACTGGCAAAACGAGTAATAAAACAAAAAGAGCAGTTCTACCCAAATCAACGCACTAGTCCATTTTGATTAGGGTATGGAGATTGATACCGAATTATAATATATTGAAAGATTTGAGAAGGAAAAGATCTGGTGCCCTATCTTTGAAGGAATAAGAAGACTCAATGAGGGCTCTGAAGTGTGCCTTGCTTCCCTCAAAAGAAATGCCCACATTATCGCCAAAAAAAAAGCAAGTCAAACATGTTGAATTCTAGTTCTTTAAAGTAAAGAGCGTTGAAAGATTTATAAACACAATCTTGAACCGAACTCGTTCAAAGTTCCAATCTAAATCCGTTTCCTATATTCTCTAGCCAGCGTATAAACTATAAAAATATACAGAGCACAGCTTGCATATTTGTAATTCAGAGGTTGAAAGATGGTTGAATGAATGCGGAGTGGTAAGGCGGATGGAGGTTCAAAAAAATTGACTTAATTTATAGACCCAACACTAAGTTCTTGGAATCAAGAATTAAATGGCGTATAGCAGTATAGGACAGTAAGGTAGGTTTTGCGTGGATTAGTCACTAATCGAAATAATGTCTTGATCAAAATGCAAAGATAAATGAGAAGGGAAGACATGTTAGGGCGCGACTAATGTCTCTCCAATGGCACACTGAAACAGGTTAACCCAGCAAGGTAAAATCTAGGTGGCCGACGCTTGATATGAAAAATTACCCTGGAAGACCAAATCGCCTCTTATTTCACACTCCAAATTAAGAAACTCAGCTACTAAGATCTGAAACTAAGTCCTACAACACTAACTCACAACTACTGCCAAGGACAGTTAGTGCGATGTTCTAGGTCTTATAGTATGTATACTTATTATCTCTGTCCACTACTTTCTTAAAACATGTTTAATAGGTGTTGGAGAGTTATTCAACTGCTACAACTATTACTACTGTTACTTATTCTGTTATTCTGTTACTCTGTTATGTTCCCCTTTAAGCTAACAGTGCACCGAGAAACTTACCAAAACGCACAAGTTCAATCTTTCCAGCAATCATCGCGCATCACATATCTGATTCCATTAATATTGATGAACTCGGTGCCCATGAAGATTGACAATCTATTCTCAAGTTGTTTAATCAATTCATTAAAAGTTAACCGATACCTTAGTACTTATTATAAATGTATGGTTATTCGATTAATCTAATATTTGTAAGAATTTTCGTCCTCATTACTATTTTAGTGTTTCTGGTCTTTCTTCTATCTTTCTTTTGCAGGACTTCTCGCTTCTCCTCTCAGAAGTTGGGATCTAAAAATATCCTTGTGAAAACATAAACAAAGGTGTCCTCCTCTGTTTATTAGCAGATATTCCTTCGCAAACCGGGAGCTATCCAAAATATGGCTAATAACTATTTCATAACATAATTAAATGCGCAACGCAATGTACGCACAGCATGTGTGCTTATAAGAACCAATCACCCATGTATAGTTCTATGTACCACTTCTTTAGCATTATTTCAAAGCGAGCTTTTTTGTATAAAAACTGTTATAAGAGACTCCTCTCAGCCCTTTGGTGAAGGCGGGACCAAGAGTCAAAGGTTAGACATAAGAACTTGAATGAGGCGAAATGCCAAGGCTGAAACGGGGATTGTGCTCCGACCTCGCACATGAGGAAGAGGTGGCTGCGTCCCCTCCTTCCTTCGTTATCTATATTACACATCATGATAAAATTATAAAATCTAATAACAATCATTATTATTTTCTCATTGTTAAGTGAAAACATTAGTGAAATATCTCATTGTGCAAATTCCATTCTCATATGACCTGTTTAATAAAGACTAAGAAAAGTATTGCCTCTCATTCCATTTCACCAGAGTTTAAGTCTGCATTAATGGAACTTTTCTCATTAATTCTCGATAGCTAAGGTCATCCTTTAGCAGCCCAACATTATACATATACTATATATATAAATATTATATATATAATATATATATACTAAATATATATTATATATATATGATATATATATATATATATATAAAATAGTATATCTATAAATATCTATATATATACTATCTTGATATATACTAATACTCTGTATATTATATACTATAACTACTACATAGTATATATACCACTAAGCCTTACATCTATTCCATAATACCATAATATTGTAAGATTACGTCACTAACTAACTTAATCTCTATATATCACCTCAGTATCATAGAATCTACATATATAGTAACCTTTAGATCTATACATGTTCATACATCTTATTATATTGGTGATGCTGGAGCTTGCGAACAGTTGACCGCACCCTACACCAGAATCATTATTTCCTAAACTCACTCACATTGAAATGGGTCAAGCTTACTATGAGTATTATCAATCTATTGACCAAGGATAAGGGAATAGTTGAAATGCAAACAAACTTGTATCAAGAGGTTCATCCACAGATAGAATATGAGTTCTATTATGTATCTGTAGCCTCATGATTGCTACTGCGAAGGAATCACAAGAAGACGTGAATATAGACATCAAACATTTATATGAATTTCTAGAATACAAGTAACTATGCAGAGTCTATTGGACGTACAAAAATTCTAGGGTAACCTTAACAAGAAAGGTAAAAATTACGTAGGGGGGGGTGGGGGTGATGTTAAAAAGATAACTACGATTGAAGGGAGTATAAACGAGTCTTAGGCTGAAATGGTAATACACAACGGCGAAAGAGGATTCGTTGTATATAGTGTGATCTATATAGAGCCAATAATTAGTACTTTTATGAGTCACATAACATTTCCTTTAACATGAGTATAAATTTCCCATAAAATTGATGTTATCAAGATAAGTCATTGAACCATTGAATTCAAGAGCAAATAGACCCCATTAAATAAGAACGATCTAGGGTAGACTAGACGATGACTATGCGGAAATTCTATTTCTCACTGATAAAAAAGGGAAAAGAGCAATTGGGAAGTTATAGTATGAACCGTTTAGATACAAAAAAAAATCCCTAGGCAAATGTGACCCAGTTGGTGAGAGAGTGGACAAGAGAAGTCCAAAATAGGCGTAATTTCTAGTTATACATATTGAATAACAAATATGCAGAGTATCATTGTATGTTGTATCACTTTTTCAATGGTGCAGTGATAGAATAAGCTTATCCAGATAATACTAGGGTATATTTACCCATAATATAATAGTAAACACCTTATCCTTGAATACTCCCTCCACAAACGACAACAACGCGATAACACAAGGAAGGATGTCGTTTCTTTCCAGTCTGGCCTTTTAAACTCTACAACCCCCATAGCAAAAATTAGCATTAAAGCTCTCTTATAATAAAAAACAAGCTAAATTAAAGTTTGTATGCAGGAAAGTCTTCACTCTCTTAATCAGATTGATTTATTCTAAAACCTCTTCGTTTTTAGCCCGACTGATCCTCCGAGCAAGAGCTAGATGTGTTATACAACCCAATCTTCTTATAAGATACAAAATCTAGCACAAAAGTAGCTGTAATCGCAGGTTAAAACAAAAGTTATAACATCCTAAAGTGAATTTAGGATGAAATAACCTCACACCAAGCGATGCTAAAACATGACATGCATTTCATATGATTGACAACATTATGCTCAGTGGACAATCCCAAAACGAAAACAAACACAAACTTAAAAACACGTATAATTTCCAACATCATCATATCACTGAGCAAAATGAAAAGACACACAACCCCCAGAGAATTCCTCAAAAGGTAATGTTGACAGGTATGTGCCTGTATCATTCCCCTCGACCCAAAAAAGAAGTTCACAGAACATACGCTAGATAAATTCAGTTTATTTTTACACCATGACCCAATGAATTATACATATATATTTCTCTATGCCCATTATCTATCATCCAA
>JABUQX010043891.1:0-7500 GCA_015478945.1 Trachelipus rathkii
CTTATATTTCTTAAATTTTCTACTGCCTCTTTCCCTTGCTTTAAAATATAAACGTTATTCTTTTTTATCCGTAGCACCCTGAAAGGTCCTGAGTATCTCTCTGACAGTTTCCCTACATTATACTGTTGATTTCTTATTAACACGGCCCTTGCCTTGTGGAGATCTTTCGGAACAAATATATTTTTATTTTTATATACAACCTGTGGTGCCAGAGGCCTACGCATTAAGGCCACTAGTTTCTTCAAATAAGCACTTTGACTGACTGTGGCACTGAGTGCCTCCTTCTGCAACAAGCTTCCTGGCACTGATAGATTTTGGCCGAACATAAGAACACTGGGAGTGACCCCTTGGTCATTTAGGGCTAATTCTCAAACAGTACAGTGCCCAAGGCAAAATTTCAGGCCATTTTAACCCTTCATTCTTCCTATCATTAATCATACACCTTAGTGTCACTATGAGAGCTTGATTTAATTTTTCCGCTAGTCCGTTCGAACGAGGGGAATTAGGCGTCGTGATAATATTATCTATGTTGAGTAGGTTACACACGTCATTAAATAATTTGGCAGTGAACTGGCTTCCCCGGTCTGAGATGAGCCTTTTTATAGAGCCACAGAACGGAAAAATTTCGCCCACTAACACATTTAATACCGAGTCGACCGTTGCCTGTTTAAGAGGGTAGGCGAAAGGATACTTACTAAATCTGTCGATAAAAACAAGCAGATAATTGAATCCCATACTGCAGGGTAACTTACACAAATCCACATGAAGAGTATCAAACTTCTCCGAGACCTCCTTAAATCTGCCGAATTCTGGAGATATCCTTCTAACGCTCTTATTTTTTTGACAGACATCACAACTCTGTATAAATTTTTTTACTCTACTATGCATAAATCTGAAGGCAAAATCCGCTTTCAGGATAGTCAACGTCCGTTTAATTCCCAAGTGATTTGTGTTATGTATTTTCTCTATGACATCATCCACCAGATTTTCCGGTACTAATATTCTAGCTGTGCCTGTAGAGATGTCAACCGCCAAAGACAGCTCTTTGCCCCGATGGATGAATTCCTTGTAACAGGCCTTCAATCCACTAGTTTTCAGCCCCTTTATTAGGTCCCTTATATAACCATCAGTCTCCTGTTCTATAGCTATCTCTTTGAAATCTACACCATCCTGAATTTTCTTCATCATTCCATTTAACCCTTTTTTACTGTAAGTTATAGTATTTATTACAAAATCCTCAAAGTCATTATCATTACCAGCTTCGCTACTATTATCATTGCCACTATTATTATTATTACTACTACTACTAATACTACTACCACTATCGCTTTTACTATTATTATTATTATTATTATTACTACTACTACTACTACTACTACTACTACTACTACTACTACTATCGCTTTTATTATTATTATTATTATTATTATTATTATTATTATTATTATTATTATTATTATTATTATTTTCATTATTATTATTATTATTATTATTATTATTATTATTATTATTATTATTATTATTATTATTATTATTATTATTATTATTATTATTATTTTCATTATTATTACCGCTTTTATTATTATTTTTATTATTATTATTATTATTTTTTCATTATTATTACCGCTTTTATTATTATTTTTATTATTATTATTATTATTATTATTATTATTATTATTATTATTATTATTTTTACTCTTATTATTATTATTATTATTATTATTATTATTATTATTATTATTATTATTATTATTATTATTATTATTATTATTTTTATTATTATTATTATAATACTCCAGTAAGTTTTGTTCCTTTAACGTACGATTTAAAGGGCTTAACCCTTCCACAATGGAATTCAGAGAATTCCATCCACTAAACTCCTCCTCCAGTTGTAACTCCGTTTCCATGGCAATTTCTTTTGGCCACGCCCACTCCCCATTTTCTATACAAGCTAATTGCAATTGCAAATCCCCAGCCTCTATAATCTTATCTCTTTCGTTAGCCAATTCTGTCAAAATTATCGCCAATTTATTTTTAGCCTTAGAGACCAATTTAAACTCAATGTCAAAATTTGCAATGGCGTTCAATAAATTTATTTCCCGAATATTATGAACTTTTGTAGCACTCTTTTTCGTATAAGCCGTGATTAACCCACTGTTGCTGGTACAAATACTGACTTTCCTATTTGCAATTAAGTAAGCATATTTTTGTAAACTGTTATTGACGCATAATAATTCCTTAACTAACTGTGGTAGTGCCACTTCCACCTCAGTAAGTATAGTACTGTAAAGTGCGAAAATCTTTGTCTGATTATTTTCTTCTCCCATAAGTGCGCTGGCTATAGTAAGCTCGCTTACCTTCGTGTATAATAGTAACTCAGTTTTTTCATCAGGGAACGACAATAGGGTGGCACTCACCATAGCCGCTTTAGCTTCTTGAAATGCTCGCTCGGCTTCTACTCCCCAGGAAATCCTTTTATTGGAGGCGGGTTTTCCCTTCAACATTTTTGTTAGGGGTTGCAACAATTGGGCCGCTCCGACTATGTTAATTCGGCAGAAGTTATATAGACCGAGGAATGCTCTAAGTTGTTTGATATTTGTTGGCTTTGCAACATTCACCACTGCATCGATCTTCTCCTTACTAGGCCTAATTCCCTTCTCGCTAATATTGAAACCTAGAAAATCTGTTTCTCCGACCGCAAGTACACATTTTTTTGGGTTCATATAAATTTTCATATACTTTAATCTCTCTAAAACTTTCTCCAACATTGCAACATGTTCTTCAAGAGTCGAACTGGCAATTAATATGTCATCTAAATAAACAAAAACATTCCTTAAATCTCCAAGCAAGATTGACATGAAGCGCTGAAAGGCACTAGAAGAACACTTGTGCCCTTGTATTAAATAGTTAAAACTGTAGTTACCAAAAGGACAAGTAATAGTGAAATATTTCTTTGTTTCCTCGCTGATTGGCACGTTATAGTAAGCTTGCCGAATGTCTAGCCGTGTTAGCAATTTGCAATGTTGCAATTGCAATAAAATATCTTTAATCTTAGGCAGAGTAAAATTGTCAGAGGTTGATCTCTGGTTCAATAACCTCAAATCAACGACTAAACGAACCCTGCCATCCGACTTTGGCAAGAAGCTTGTTGGGAAACCCCAATTGCTTCTCCCCCGCGTCCAATAATTTATTGATTTCCTCCTTTGCTCTCTCAAAAAGATGTGGAGCTATGCTTCTACTCCTCAATTGTATCGGCGAGCCGCTGACATTCACATGGTATGGGTAATTTGCCGCCAACTCGCACAAAATTTCTTCCTTCAAAGGACATTCTTCTCTCTCCCCTCCCCCCTCATCAACAGTGCAATCTTCACCCCCCTTTCCAATAGTACAATCTTTACCCCCCCCTCCCCCCTCCCCCATAGTTTCATTACCATTAAGTTGTGAATGAGCGACCAAGCCATTCTCACAGCTGTCAAAATAAGCCACGCCTCTCTTTTTCCTGTACTTTGTACAGATAAAGCGCCATCTTGTGAGTTGATCATTCTTTAAATTTAAATTAGGTGCTTTATAGGGATTTAAGAACAAGACCTGGTACTTCCTAATTAAATTATTAACCAATTCGTATTCGCAAAGCGGTATATTTAAAGAGACAGCGGCTAGAGGAAATATAGAATTTCGTACATGCTTGGAAAAATCGAAAGCCTCATTACTAAGAGAAATACTACGTTTCGTGCTAGGATCTAATAAATAATGACACCTAAAGTCAATAATGAACCCGTGTTTTTTGAGAAAAGGCATGCCGAGAACATTAAATTTGATATCTGTAGCGTAGGCATGCACATTGTAAGGTCTATCTAACCCCAAATCAATTTCAATTACTCTTTTATTATAAATATTCATGCAGCCTCCATTTGCGGCTCTGGCAGTGCCAATAACGGCACCCCCTTACTAATTCAGACGCTACCACCAGGTCGAGGCAACTTCCGGTGTCTAGTAGGTAAGATTCATTGTTAGTTTTATCCGAAATGTAATACAATTTATCAAAAACTACATCTCTAATAGTTGCAACGATTTTAGTTGAGTTGCCAGAAACTTCCACTACAGTATTACCAGATAAGTCACATGCATTATTTCTTAAAATTAATGATCCCTCATGCTTATCGGAAGGAGAAGAACCTCCTTCATCCCTAAAGCTAATACAATTCATTTTCAGAAAGGGAATTTCGCCCCCTTCATTAATTACAAATTCATTTTTATCATTATTTTTATCAACAAGTATGGAGTCACAAGTCTGAGTCGCCTCTCTTCCCGCCTTCTCCCCAGTGAGCGGAGTGGGGGAGCAGGTCGACTCGGTCGGGGGAGACAGCGACTCATTTACAAGGCTATCGTCTTCAATGTAATTAGAAGAATTTACAAAACCGTCATCGCCATCACTATGGCTATCATTTCTAATTCTACAATCACTACTATTATTATTGTCATTATCGTTATTAATCTCATCATGCATTGAGTTACAATGTAAAGTCGAAGAGGACTCCTGTGGGGGAGAGGTTGACTCAGGTGGGAGAGAAGCTGACCCGCTAGAAGTCCCCACCTCGTCCATTTGAGTCACCCTCTCATCATTAAAACTTTCGTTTTCAGATGCGTTGTTAATTACCCGCTCCTGCCTCTGATCATCTTCACAAGTAATATTTCTACTCCACTTAAATCTATTAATATAATTAACATTTCCATTATACCCACGATTATCATAATTACAATTATTATAAAAATAATTATTATTATATCTATCATAATTGACACGTCCACCATTATCATAGCAACTATTGTAGCCAATACGATCGTTATTATTAAAATTTCCATTATTACAAGTATAAGTATAATAATCATTCCTAACATTATTACGGCTATCATAATAATAATTTCTTCTACTATTATTACAATTATTAAGATTATTATTATAACGACTATTGTAAAACCCATTTCTATCAAGATTACTAGCATAATTAAAATTCCCCCCCCCCAAAATTTGACCTATTCATATAAAAATTGCAGGCCGAGCAATTACAAGAATGTCTACTTACAGAAGCATCATTATTCCCCCACAGATTCACCCCTATTTGGCCCGGGAGTCGTCTCCCGGACCAACCTTTGAGTTTCCCTGTCTCTGGACGTTGGAATTCTGCTGTGGAAGCGGGGGGGTTGCCGGTGGTTGCGAAATTAAGGCGTACATTGGGCAATATCGACCTTCACACCTAAATGATTTATGCAAGAATTTTCTATGGAACCTACAAAGACCTTCTGTACTAGGGCCAGCAGCAACGTTGTTATATGCTGATCGGTTGAAATTCCTTCCTCTTGAATTTTGATCATTGTTGGGGGTGGGGGAATTCTTCGCATTCTGACACATCGTCTTAGCGAGTTCTATTACGCTTTTGGTGAGTGACCTCATCTCTTCAGCTGATTTTTCATGAGAGATTATTAACCGACTTATTTCTCTCTCTTTGCTGAAGCCTCTCGGCCAGGTGGCTTGGTGACTTTCTCTTCTGCTGATTGTACGGCGTTTACAGGCTGCCATTCGGTTCTCCCCCCTCTGGGGGGTTGGGGTTGGTAAGCACCGTTTTGGAGGAAAAATTTGTTAAAAATGTCGTCGGCAATTTCAATTAATTCCTCAAAATCATGGTTCTTCTCTGTTGTCATGAGGGAGATCTGTAATTGCTTAGGCAATCGTAAGAGAAAGAGTTCTCTAATAAATTTTGCATCGTTGTCCGTTATTGAATCGAAAGTGGATAATCCGAGCATTTCTTTTATTCTAACTGCATAATCGGATGGAAGCTCTGCCTCCCTCATTCCTGATTGAAAGACTTCTTCTATCTGCGTTCTTAGCGATGGTGCATAGAGTTTTTCTATTACCTTTACTAGTTTAGTATAACAATCGTCTTTTAGGGGAAGTTTCAACGAATTTGTAATCTTGCTTGGTAATTTTGATGCCAGAAGCCTTACCCTCTCCCTTTGATCGATGATTTCATTAAGGTTAAAGATCATTGTCGTCTGCCGGATCCAGTCTAAGGCATCAAATTCGTTGAAGGGGGGGATAGCATTGAGGGGGAGATTCTTCTTTCTTCCCTTTCTCCCTAAGAGAGTGGGGGAAGGGTGACTCTTCACCAGGTTCGCTGCTTCATGCTCTTCTTGGATCTCGCTTTCCGAGTCTGTTTCGTATTGTGATGCGTCACCTTCTTCATTTACTCCTTCGGTCGGGGGGGCTTCTGGGGGAGTGTGATGGGGTCTTGAGGATTGAGACCGAGTCACAATAGCCACGTTGTTCCTCTTCGTTTGAACTCTGAGTGACTTTCTTTTTAAACTCGGCATTCTTAACGGTTTTTTTTTTTTTTTTAGGGGAAAGTTTTTAAGCCTATTGCGATAGGGTTTCTTATTTCACTCTCTTTTTCAGGAATTGACTGCGTGTATAACGTGTTTTCTTTATGTGATGTTGATATTCCCTACCTATTTACTCTTCAAATCAGTCAGGTGTCTTTAAAGTCATATCATTCTCTTCTTATCTAACCCTTGAAGAGTTGAGTACGGTGGTAATGAAAAGGAATAATTGCTTCTTATTTTTATTTCTAAGACTAATTAAATCAGGTATTAAATATGGCATCAATATTAAAAGTTAACACAATGGGCCAATTCACAGTCATTAATAATATTGGTGAAGGTTAACACCATAATTTCTATAATCAAAACACAATTTTCCGGCCTTTTAACAAGCCGACACTCAACACGACCTCTCTTCTTATGACATGAGATCTTACTGCCTTCCTTCCCTCGAAATGCCAGGCATTTCTCGGGCAGCATTGCAGTGACTCATTTTTACGACAATGATGCTATACAGAAGAGTCACCGAATATTTTTCTTACATAATGAAATAATAATTAAAATTTAACATACAGAGAACCCCTTTTTTGAGTGATGTTACAGGTGTATATAGCCGTGTACAAAGCTACTATGAGAGGTGTACAGGATTATTGTGAGGGCAAAGAGAAATCCTCGCCCTCACATATATATATATATATATATATATATATATATATATATATATATATATATATATATATATATATATATATATATATATATATATATATATATATATATATATATATATATATATATATATATATATATATATATATATAAATAACTTCTTATATATATATATATATATATATATATATATATATATATATATATATATATTTATGTAATCTGTGTGGACCCTAATATATATATATATATATATATATATATATAATATATATATATATCTTTCTTCTATATATATATTTGTTTTGTGTGAACCTCATATTATTAAATGCGTGAAATAGACTACTTAGACTTAGAGAATATTTTATAATTCATAAAAATATTTCTTGAAATTTTATACCCTTCATATTTAATTTACATTATTATTATTATTAGCATTATCATCATTATTATTGT
>JABUQX010043891.1:12500-15000 GCA_015478945.1 Trachelipus rathkii
TTAATTATAACGTTCTAAGCCGGTGACCTCATCTTCCCTCAGACTAGCCTTGAGTGGACTGTAAAGTCTTTGCTAGTCGGTGTTCTGTAGTTCTGTAGTTCTTCTTCTTCTTCTTCTTCTTCTTCTTCTTCTTCTTCTTCTTCTTCTTCTTCTTCTTCTTCTTCTTCTTCTTCTTCTTCTTCTTCTTCTTCTTCTTCTTCTTCTTCTTCTTTTACATCCTTCTTCTTCTTCTTCTTCTTCTTCTTCTTCTTCTTCTTCTTCTTCTTCTTCTTCTTCTTCTTCTTCTTCTTCTTCTTCTTCTTCTTCTTCTTCTTCTTCATACAGGAAAAAGAACTATGAACTTCAACACATACCCCCTTTTAGTAATATTATGTTTGATTCTTAGAAACAAATCTGCTCTGAGTGAGCAAACTCATATACAAAAACACTTAACAGAAACATACTATGATGTTTGTTGCTTAGAAGCAGATCTGCTCTAAGTGAGCAAACTCATATGTTACATAGAAATAGGTAAAATAATATACTTATTTCAAAAATACATAACAGATTTGTTTTAAAACAGTGGACACATCCAACAAATTAAATAAACAAAAATACTTAACAGACTAACCTTGAGTGGACTGTAAAGTCTTTGCTAGTCTGTGTTCTGTAGTTCTGTAGTTCTGTAGTTCTTCTTCTAGTATTAATTAATATGCATTTAAAGTTTGCGAAACAATGTGTGCTGAAACTGTTAAGAAAGTAAATAAAGCTCTAGGTTTTATTGCCTGAAACTTCTAATATAAATCTAAAAATATCTTAGTTCCTATCTGAAAACGCTAGTTAGACCCCATCTTAAATACGCAGTACAGTATTAGAGTCCATACCTCAAAAATTTCATAGAAAAACTTACAAGATTTCAAAATAGGGCAACGAAATTAATATCTGAATTGAGAGGTAAATCAAACGAGCAACGATTGCGTGAACTAGATATTCATTCTTTAGAGATAAAAGATTGAGAGGAAAATTGTTAATTTTCAAAATACTAAATAAATTTGACAATATCGATTACAGTCAATTCTTTAGATACGATTTTAATGTTGTATCACGAAATAATGGTCATAAACTTTCTCACAAACGATTTCAAACCAATTTCTTATCAAATAGTGAACAGCGCAACATCGATTGATTCAAGGAAAATTAGATATACACTTTAAGGAAATTGGTCTCTGAACTTCAATTCAACTCGATTTTTACTTTATTAAAACATTAGAATTAGTAGTGACCTAGATATTATAAAATCAAACTAGAATTATTGAAATCATTTAGGAAATGTTAAAAAAGAATTCGGGCGCCGAACTTATTGATGTTTACCGCTTAGAACGTATCCGTTCTAAGACGGTGGCTGATCTCATCGATCACACTATCGCCTTAACTTATAATAAATAGCTTTGATGTTCACCGCTTAGAACGTATTCATTCTAAGACTTTGATCTCTTCGATCGCACTGAGTAGGTGAAATGATTCATTATTAATAATGATATTAATAATGATACTGATAATTGATGTTCACCACTTAGAACGTATTCGTTCTAAGACGGTGATCACTTCGATCACACGCAGTGGGAGTAGTAGTGCAAAAGCAAAATTTCACATACGTATAGCATTATGATGTTTTCTGCTTAGAAACAGATCTGTTCTAAGTGAGCAAACTCATATGTCACATTTAAAAAAAGTAAAAAATAATGCTAATGCTAAAATGCGTAGCAGCTATGATGTTAATTAAAAATAAAAATACATAAACAGATCTGTTTAAGACAGTGGACACATCCAACACAATAAACAAACAAAAATATTTAGACTAGTCTAAGTAGTCTTGAACCGTAAATAAAGTCTTTTCTAGTGGGTGTTCTGTGGTTCTGTAGTTGTTCTTCTTCTTCTTTTACTTCTTTTCTTTTTCATTTTTAATTCTTTAAATTTTTCGCCTTGCTTTTATTTTATTGTAAAATAATAATAATAATAATAATAATAATAATAATAATAATAATAATAATAATAATAATAATAATAATAATAATAATAATAATAATTAATATTTTTTCTAAGACAATCCGAAATTGAATATTATAAAAATTAAAATAGTTACATAACTCTCTCTCTCTCTCTCTCTCTCTCTCTCTCTCTCTCTATATATATATATATATATATATATATATATATATATATATATATATATATATATATATATATATATATATATATATATATATATATATATATATATAATATATATATATAAATATATATATATATATATATAATACTAGCTAAAATTAACGCACCAGTGGCTTATATGACGTTAACAGGTTACAGAAAGGACCAAAACACTGTGTAGCTTTATTATGCAAATAATATAGCGTCGGGGACACATTATACAGTGGTAAGATAGTTGAGAGACCCTAGGAATCCCCCGGGGTCCTGCGAATGGGTCCTGTATGTGGCCGATGCGTTTCCTCTAAATTGG
>JABUQX010043891.1:22500-27500 GCA_015478945.1 Trachelipus rathkii
GAACCACATCGAAGAACTAGGAAAGTACTCTCTGTGCAGGATATTCCTCGGTTTGAAACAAGGGATGTGGGAAAGTGGTTAGATAGAGTGGAATTTCTATTTAGCCTATATTTTGTTACTGATAATATCGAAAAGGTTCAACTTCTCGGTCCTCTCTTACCTTCGGCTATAACTTCAAGAATAAGCTATCCTATCAACGACCAAACATATGAAGAATTGGTTCGCCTTGTAACTGAAACTTATGCTCCATCTGATAAAGAGAAAGCTGAAAATTTATTTCGGCAGGAGCTTAAACCTGGTGAAAAGCCCACAGCATATCTTAACAGAATTAAAGCATCATTAGGAATCCGCAGTTATCAATGGCTTCTACATCAAAATGAAAACCTTATGAAACAGATGTTTCTTCGTGTTCTACCTGAGGATCTGGTACCGTTATTAACGGTATTGAAAGGGGATGCAGATATTCATAAATTGGCCGAAGCAGCTGACGTGTTCATGGAATCCAAAGTCATAATCAAAATCCTAGTCAGATTTAATTCGGTCAATGCTGTGACTCCATTCATCCCTACCAGGGCAAGTGATCCCCAACCTAGGAAAGAAGACCACATTTCACACAATGATTTGGCCCAAATAAACAATCGACTAAGTGAGATGTTCCAGAAGTTGGAGGCCCTCACATATCAAGTAAATCAATTAGATCTACGGATGTCTCGTAGTGATAATGGTTGGGACAGAGGTCGCTCTCCTGGCTGGGACAGAGGTCGGTCTAACCGTCGTCGATCACCTTCAGGATTTAGAAAGGATGGACCCCTTTGCTACTACCATTTCACATTCCGTGAAATGGCTAGCAGGTGCCAAGGAGGCACTTGCAAAATGGCTCATTTGTTGGCACAAGCGCCATCACAAAACAATGCTGGACCTACTTCCCTACCTTCGCAGGGAAACTAAGTATAGGGGTGGAGATACGCCCCTGTACAAAGAAAGTGCGTTTTAATCCAGTGGTAACTCGTAAAATTTGTAAGTACAAAAGTAGTTTTAATAATATAGAACGTATTAGGGAGGAAAGCTACCCCCAACCAAATTCGAATAATAATTATATCGATATAGGTAAAAATGTTGATACAATTTTGCATGTTAATAAAAATAATATCCAGGTTCATGTTCATTCAAGTGAAAATGCTAATAATGGCGTAAAACAATCTGTTTTATGCGAGAGAGCTTCTCAGTTGAGTGAAAATGAATCTTGGTATAGGGAAAATTTGATTTCCTCCGATATTAGTGTTAAGGGTAAGGATATGCATTATCAAGGTAGCGAACAGTCAGTTATAGGGCTGGAATCTTTAATTCCAAGCCAAAATACTGCGATGCGGGTTGAAAATGCAGATTCTTGCAATGGGTCAGTGCTTCCCAAAGTTTTAAATGTAAACGAATGTAAAAATTTTGCAATTAATTGTCTCCTTCGTATATATGACGCTAATTCAAAGCAATTATATCTGTTAGATACAGGGAGTTCATTTTCTATTTTAAAGGCTTCTGCAGAACAAAGGAAAGATCCTATTGGCTTTCTTACAGCTGCTAATGGAAGTCAGATTAACATTTATGATTGTATAACTAAAAAATTAAATTTCCTGCTAAAAAGGGACTATGAGCATATATTTTTAATCGC
Organism: Trachelipus rathkii; assembly: GCA_015478945.1. Taxonomy (NCBI): domain Eukaryota; kingdom Metazoa; phylum Arthropoda; class Malacostraca; order Isopoda; family Trachelipodidae; genus Trachelipus; species Trachelipus rathkii. The sequence continues at coordinate 24,167 of JABUQX010043891.1, forward strand.
TGATGTAATTGATAATATTTTAGGGATAGATTTTTTTACTAAATATAAATTTAACCTAGATTTTAGCTCAAATATTATAATTGATGCCACAACTGGTCTATCATGTAAAGTCATTCAAGGGAATGATTCTGAAGCACTACCCATAACAAATGATTTTAATTATATAAATTTAACTCTTTCTCCTAAACTTCCTTCCGCGCCTTCCCTTTATACTTCTCTATTAGATGAATATAAAATGTTGTTTGATGATTTATATAAAATTTTAGAAAATGTTAATGTGAGCGATAATAATTATAATAATAATATTCCTGGGGGTAGCTATCAGGACAATGCCTCCTACAAGTGTAATAAAAATAGAAATGAAATAAGTATGAATAAAAGTGATATTAATAAAGAAAGTGATTTTAATAATACAAGTGAAATAGGCTTTACAAAATTTCCTCTTTCCCCCGCTGAACAAAATTCCTTAAATGAATTAATTCCTTATAAATTTAAAGTTATGGGTTCCCCAATAAACATTAAAAGTCGCAGAATCTCTACTAGTTTATATGATAAGGCCAAAGAAGAGATAGGCAGGTTAGTAAATGCTGGGGTACTTTCTCCCTCGCACTCACCTTGGGGATTTCCGATTTCTGTACTTTCTAAACCTAGTGGTGGAGTCCGAATAGTAGCCGATCTGAGATTACTGAACAAACGAGCTGTTCGAGACAATTTCAGTCTCCCTAACTTAAATGACTTTACGAACTTACTTCACGGGTGTAAAGTATTTTCTGTTTTAGACTTAAAAAAGGCATTTTATAACCTTAAAGTCCACCCTGATTGTCGAAAGTTCTTAACTATAAATACTCCTTTTGGCAGTTTCTCATATAATAGTATTGTAGAAGGCTTCCATTCCAGTCCCACTAGTTTTACAAAATACATATCTTTAATTCTTTCTAAAATCCCTAACATTTTTATATATATTGATGATATCCTCATCGCCACTCCTACTCATGATGAACACATGAAGATTTTAGAAATGGTACTAGACCGGTTGAAATCTTTTAATTTGAGACTTAGTGCTGATAAGTGCCAAATTGGACAGTCTCGGGTTACATATTTAGGTTTTGATGTGTCCGAAGGCTCCATGCTCCCTAATGAGGATAAAACCACTGCTATTATGAATATCCCAAAACCCAAGACTATCAAAGATTTACGTTCTTTCATAGGCAGTCTAAACTATTTTCGCTCTTCTCTTCCTGGTATTTCTGAAATTATTTCTCCTCTTCTTTCTTTTCTCAAAGGTGCACCATACTCTCAACGCAGAGTAAAATGGAATCCTGAGGCAGAAGAAGCCTTTAATATGGCCAAATTGGCCCTCAAAAATGCTATACCTTTGGGTTTTCCTTCTAATAATGCTCAAATATCTGTTTTCACTGATGCTAGTCAGACAGCCTTGGCAGGTGTAGTAGTTTCTACAGAAAATGAAAAAACAGTTCCGCTGGGATTTTACAGTTATCGATTGAATCCTACTGAAATTGGTTACAGTATATATAGCAAGGAACTCCTTGCCTTGGTTAAAACAATTAAGAAATTTACCCACATAGTAGAAGCAAGGAAGGTAGATGTGTTTTGTGACAATCTTTCAGTCACACAGTCACTTAAAAAAGAGACTGATGCTAATCACTTGCTAGCAAGGGAGCAGCGATACCTAACTTTCTTGTCAGAGTATGATTTGACTGTACATCATATTAAATCTGAAGAAAATATTCTTGCAGATTTCCTAAGCAGAAATCCAGCTCAGAGAACCACTGAATGGCCATCAAATTTGCCCACTCCTTCCACTTCTGTGGAAAAAGTAGAAATAGATTCAGCAACAAGCTCTTCTCTTCAAATTGGAGATCAGATGCCTGAAGCAGAAGTCATTCCAGAAGTATCCTGTGATGAAGTCTTGGTGTCACCAGATTTTCTACCCCAGCAGAATTCTTCAACAGAGGATGACGGTTATGCTCTTGCATCAATTTTCAATATTTCCGCCAATGATGTATTTAAGCTTTTTCAGTGTAAGATTGACTACAAAGAACTGCAAGCAGCACAAGAAGCTGATGTACAACTTCAGAAATATTTAAATAACCAAGAAAATACGGGTCTTAAGCTTACAAAAAGACTCTATTATTATCGGAATGACTTGGTCTCACTAGTCGTTGATGAATCTATTCCACTTTCACCACGTGTCTTTGTTCCAGAATCCTTTATTCTTCCTGTCATTTCTTATTCTCACTCTTTAGGGCATTTTGGTGTTAAGAAAACTCTGGCATCCCTTAGAAAGCGCTTTGTATGGAAAAATATGCCAAAGTATGTAAAGCAATTTGTACAAAGTTGTGATGCATGTCAGAGATCTAAATCTTTTCGCAAAATAAGCCCTCCATATGAATCTTATAGGCCAGTATCGGCCAAATTTCAAGTAGTCCATATTGACATTCTTAAAATGCCTCAATGCAAAAGCTATAAGTACCTTTTAACATTGATTGATAGGTTCTCCCGTTATCTCTTTGCTTTCCCTTTAAAAAACATAGAAACCTCAACCATAGTGGAGGTAATTACTAGAGAATTTCTACCCATAGCTGGAGTGGTAGGAACTTACATTTCTGATAGAGGAACGCAGTTTACGTCGGACTTATTCAAGAGTGTGTGTGAGGAGTTAGGATCCCGGCATAACTTTACCTCCGCCTATACCCCACAAAGCAATGGCCTCATCGAAAACTCCCATAGAACATTGTTGAGATCTTTGCGAGCCATGCTGTCGGATGAGTTGGAAGATGTGAAGTATTATTGGCTAGATCTTCTCCCCATTGTGCTATTGTGTCTGCGTACTGCCCCATTGAATTCAGAAGGAATCACCCCTGCCATCTTAATGATGGGTCAAAATCCAACTCTCCCTGGAGCATTAATAGATCAGCTGGAGTCCTCCTTCCCCCTGTCCATGAAAACTTACGCTGAGAAACTAAAATTATTCTTAGGACTCCCTCTGTCTCCAGAATTTACTGCCAAGAACCCCAAAATATATGTGCCAAATAGTCTGCAAGATGCAAAATTTGTATTAGTTAAAAAACAGCAGTATGGCAGAAACAAACTAGAACCCATATATCATGGCCCCTATCCCATAGTAAAGTTATCTGGAAATAATGTGTACATAAATAAGAATAATCAAGTACAATGTGAAAACTTAATAAATGTAAAGCCATATTTTATGTTAAATAATGAATGTGAAGAGTTAGATGATTTATAAAGAAAATTTCTATTGGTGCTAAAGTTTATATATTCTAATGCCAGTATACTCTTGTGATAAGTGATA
>JABUQX010043891.1:35000-38826 GCA_015478945.1 Trachelipus rathkii
TATATATTCTTTTTATATTTATAAATAAGTATATCAGCGACTTTTATATTTATTTGGAGGCCTTCAAGGGAGGTTTTAAAATTATTTAATCATTTAGATAAAAAAGTTTTTTTTTTTTTTTTTTTTTAAATTGCATACAATTTTTTTAACGTTTGTAAATTTTAAAGAGGAAACTGAGAGGAGAAGGAGTAGGGGGAGGAGGAGGGGGAAGGGGGGTGGGAAGAAATATAAATTGATAGTGTAGGTTATAACCTTTTATATTTTTAAACTGTAATATTGTCATCTTGACACTTTTATATTGGAAGTGATTTTGGGGAGTTTTTTAAGTAATTACCCTTTTATTTTGTCTATATTATGTTTTTAAAACGTATTTTGTTGTCTGATATTGTGGGTTGGTGAGGGGGTGGTACCCCTTGGTGTTGGGAATCTACCAAGGGTGGGGGTTTTCCCTATAAAGCGTTACAGCCCTGATGAGTTATCTTAGACAATAGGGAAGATTGGGGAGGAGAGTGTAATTCAGGGCTGGGGTGATGGAATGTGAGAGGGGTACGAGATTTGGAAGAGGGAGGAAGTAGGGTTGATGTGTGAGGAAAAAAGGTTGGATGTGCTAAGGATAACAGAAACTAAGTTGAAAGGAAAGAGGGAGATTAATTTGGAGAATACAGGGTATGATTATTTTCGGGACGTGAACGAGAAGAGTGAGGGGCGAGGGAAGGTTGTGTGAAATAGTTTATTGGAGGAAAGACGATGGTGGATAAGGTGAGACCTGTGTAACCAGGTGAGGTTCTAGGATTATGTGGGTAAAGTGAAATTCGGGGGGGAAAAAAGTGGTTTTTTTGTTGTGCGTACGCACACCAGTGGCAATGGAGCGAGGGAGAGGAGAGGAAGAAAAGATTTTGGTGATGAGGAGCTGAAAAAAATGATGATTTGGGAAAAGTTTTGGGGTAAATGAACAAATTTGTCTATTGGGAAGATTTGAATGAGGAGTGGGAAGCGGTGGGGTGGGGAATAAGATAGGACCTTTTTGGGGTAGGGGAGGAGGATGCTAATGGATGACAAGTCTGATAGAGTTGTGTGTCGAAGAAGAATGATAGTGGGATACGTGGTTTAAACAAAAGTGAAATCAATAAAGTATACATGGAGAGTGAAGATAAACGGGGGGAACGGCGTTACTAGATTATGTGTGTGTAAATGGGAAGGATAGAGATAGATTATTAGATGTAAATGTATTTAGAGGGGCGGGGGGGGATATCGGATCACTATTTGGTAGCTTGCCAGGATAAGGTGGGAGGAGCCGGTGATGGTTAGGGAGAGGGCGAGAAAAAAGAGGGCAGAGTGAAGTGATAAGGTGGAAAATTGGAGGATAGTGTGTGGGAGGGAGGTTTAGGAGAGGTATGGAGGTTAGGTGGAGAGACGTGAGAGGGACGGGAATTGGGGAGGTGGAGGGGGGAGTGGAGAGATTATTTAGAGCGGCCAATATGTGAAGAAGGCTAGAAGGGTATGTGGAGTAAAAAGGGTGGGGTGCAAGCAGAAGGAAAGGGAGTGAATGGTGGAGTGAAGGAGGGTGAGTGAGATGGCTAAAAAAGGAAAAAGGAGGCTATGTTGAAATGGTTGGGAAGTAAAGGAGAGAAGATAAGTTGGGAGGAATATAGAAAGATTAGAGTGGAAGCAAAGAGGGCGGTGGAGTAGAGAGGGCGAAGAGAAGAGCAAAAGGGGAATGGTGTAGAAAAGTGACGGAAATTTTTTTGAATCGGGGAGTAAGATGTTTTGGAAAGAAGTTAATAAAAAAAAAGGAAGAAGAAGGAGGGGTTGGGGGAGAGGCTTAAGGGAGGAGAGGGGGAGTGGATAGGAGGAGAGGATTAGGGTGAGGAGAAGGTGGGGGGAGTAAATTTAGTGGACTATTTGAATGAAGGGAGGGTAGGGCGAGGAAGAAATCAAGACAGGTGAGGATGGGAAATGAATGGGGAGGGAGGGGGAGGATGAAATACAAATGGAGGAAATTATTAGGGCCTTGAACAAAGGAAAAAAGGGAAGTCCGCAGGTCTGGATGGTGTGAGAATGAAAATGTTGCAGAAGGGAGGTAGAGGGGTGGGGGAAAAAAATTGGCTTGATAGATGTAATAACAATATGTTGGAGGAAGTGGTGAGGTACCACACGGATTGGGAGGATGGTTGTTCTGGTTCCTCTGTAATATAGGGAAAGGGGATAGGATGGAATGTGGAAATTATAGAGGTATATGTCTTTTAAGTATGGTAGGGAAAGTGTACGGAAGAATACTGATTGAGAGAGTAAGAGGTTTAACGGAGGGGAGAATGGGGGAAGAACAAGGAGGGTTTAGGGAGGGAAGAGGGTGTGTGGATCAAGTGTTTACATTAAAGATGCTTGTGGAGAAAAGTATAGAGAGGAAAGGGAAAGTGTATGGGTGTTTTTTAGATTTAGAGAAAGCATATGATAGAGTGAATAGGGGTGAATTATGGAGGGTGTTGGAGGAAAATGGGGTGGGGGGTAATTTAGGGAAAGGTATTAGGGCTTTTTATAAGAATAGTAGAATGTGTGTGAGAGTGTTAGGAGGGGAGAGTGAGATGTTTGGGATGGTGTGTGGATTGAGGCAGGGGTGTGTAATGTCGCCGTGGCTATTCAATCTGTTTATGGAGAGTGTTTGCAGAGGAATGGTGAGGGAGGGGAGGGGGGTGGAATTGATGAATGGGAATGATAGAAGGGAAGTGAACATGATACTGTTTGCGGATGATACTGCCCTAGTGGCGAAGAGCGCGGAAGGGCTGAGGTATTTGGTGAGGGAGTTTGAGAGAATGTGTGGGGACAAAAGGGGCTTAAAATTAATCCAGGTAAGAGTAAAGTATTAGTGTTTGAGGAGGAGGAGGAGAGTGTAGAGGAGGAGGTGTTAGAGGTTAGAGTAGGGGAGTGTGTATAGTAGTGGAAGAATTAAAAGTTTTTAAATATTAAGGGATGGAACTGGGTAAGGGGGGAGGGATGAAGGAGGAGATAGAGCAATAGAATAGGTGAAGGAATGAGAGCTTTGAGTGGTCTGATGAGAGAAATATGGAAAGGGGGGATCTATCACAGAAAGTCAAGATAAGTATGTTCGAGAAAATCTGTGTTACCAGCGGTATTGTATGGGTGTGAAACGTGGGGTTTGAATGCCAGGTCCAGGAAAAAGTTGGAAGTATTTGAGATGAAGGGTTTGAGAGCGGTTTGTGGGGTCAGTAGAAGGGAGAGGGATTAGGAATAGGGTGGTGAGGGAGATGTGATTGGAGGAATGGTCTGGTGTGGGAAGGGCGGAGAAGGGAATGTTAAGATGGTATGGGCAATTTTAAAGGTGAGAATGGGAGGAACAGAGAGTGGTTTAGAAAGAAGTTTGGGAGGCGGAGGGATTAGGACAGGAAGAGGAGGGGGAGACTAAGGAAGGGGTTGGATGGATGGAATAAAAGGAGATGCCCTCGGAGGAGGGAGGGATGGGGAGGAAGAGGGGGTAATAGGGTGTTGGCGAGGATAGCCGTGGGGTGGAGCGAGGTTGGGTGAGGGGGCGAGCATGAGAGGGGGGGTGTGAATTGGGGGAAAGGCCTGTACGCCACCTACCCTCAAGCGGGGACAAAGGTGATTGTATATAATAATAGATAATATATATATTCAAAAAAAAAAAGGTTTGCAAAAGATGAGTTTTTCTTATCTAAGGTTAATCTACCTTAGCCAAAGTCAGACATTTTTTTTTCCGGTATATATATAAATTTTTTTTTTTTATGTGTTGAAACACCGAATACACCATAAATTAATTCATCGTATTATCATATTATATATATATATATGG
>JABUQX010043892.1:0-17500 GCA_015478945.1 Trachelipus rathkii
CCGCAGAGACAACAACAACATCAACCGCAAAGACAACAGCAACAGTCACAACAAGCACAGCTACACCACCAGCAACCGCAGCGACAACAGCAACTCCCGCAGCGACTGCAACAACGTCACCAACAAAAACACCAGCAAAAAAACGAATCCCCAAAGGCAATAAACCTTAACAGTAAATCGGAAGCCAAAACTGAACTGCCACAAAAACGATAATAACTGTTCGTCTCCCCAAAACATTCAACAAACAAAAACATACTTTCCTATTCGCTATCGAAAATGAAACGCGAGTCACTCCACGTACTCTTTGTACCAAAATAATAATAATAAAATAAATAATAATAATAATAATAATAATAATAATAATAATAATAATAATAATAATAATAATAATAATAATAATAATAATAATAATATAATAATAATAATAATAATAATAATAATAATAATAATAATAATGATAATAATAAGGAAGAAAAAGTATCCAGTTTGGGCACTACTTCTCTTTCCCAGATAAAAGTAAATGATTTGAATATTGGCACCGAAAATTCTTGGCACGAGCCCATAAAAATAGATGCCAATATACCCAATGAAGAAACTACCTGTTTTACCTTTAATAATAGCAATAATGATAGTAGTAGTAGTAGTAGTAATAATAATAATAATAATAACTAATAATAAATAATATAATAATAATAATAATAATTCAATAATCATAATATAATAATATAATAAATTGTGAAATTGCATTCGTTTAAATAATAATATAATGATATTAGCGATAATAATTGTGATACTATGCATTCCGTGTTTAATAATAATAATAATAATAATAATAATAATAATAATAATAATAATAATAATAATAATAATAATAATAATAATAATAATAACTTGACTATACTGGAATTATCAAAACTTATCGATGAGACATTGATCGAAAACCTAAAAGTGAATGGCGAAGTTTTAAACAACCAATTCGATGCCTTAATCTCTACTCTTAAAAAAGTTGCCGAAACGATGGACCAGAAGGCAAGGAGAAGGAACCCGCTTGTGAAATGTTCCTTCGGTGCCTGTGTGTGTGAGGATGCAAAGTGCGAAGGGCATATTGATAACTGTTCCTTTCGCCCGAAGAAGTTTAATCGTTCTACGTCGGCCCCTCCCTTTTGTTATGAAAAAGAGTCGGACGGTCGAAAGTACTCCAATTCTATTTTTTATACAAAAAATAATGAGTGTATTATTGAAGTGAAGGAATGTGTACCTTTTACCGACACGTGTAATGGTCATTTTAATTCCGTAGGGGCGTCTTATGATGATGCTGCAAATACAAGTTATAATAATAGTGCAAAGAAGGAAGTAAAAAAGAAAAAGCGATGTAGATCGTTTGAAAGACATTCGTTTAAAAGATCCCTTTCTCAAAGTCAGGAGTTATTGTCTAATATTTTAAACGAATATAGGCAACTGAAAGGTGGAGATTTTAACGCGTCTAAAATAGCTTTGGAAAAAGAAGTCCAAAATTTTGAGAAACACTTCGAAAACTTATTCCAAGAGAGTAATATACAAAGAGCCCCGGAAGCCATCGAAAAAACCAACACCAAATCTAACTATAAAGCAACCAGCAAACTAACGGGTACAAAAGGAAGAAAAAATAGTCTAACCAACAATTTCTTCTCAATCTTTCCATCCATAACTAACAAAAGATTGAACCCTGTCATAACCAGTGAAAAGTACACCAAACTCGAAAGCCCAAAGCTAAATAGATGCAGTTCTAATGGGTTTTCCGTTCAGTCTTCCTGAGAGAAAAGACTTTGGGAGAGACAAGGAACGGATATTATATTTCATTCCGTTAGTCATATGATCGCTGACCCATTTCTCTCCATCAGAAGTGCATCTATTTAGCTTTGGGCTTTCGAGTTTGGTGTACTTTTCACTGGTTATGACAGAGGTTTCAATCTTTTGTTAGTTATGGACATGGAAAGTAATTGAGAAGAAATTGGTGGTTAGACTATTTTTCTTCCTGTTTGTACCCGTTAGTTCTGCTGGTTGCTTTATAGTTAGATTTGGTGTTGTTTTTTTCGATGGCTTCCGGGGCTCTTTGTATATTACTCTCTTGGAATAAGTTTTCGAAGTGTTTCTCAAAATTTTGTACTTCTCTTTGCAAAGCTATTTTAGACGCGTTAAAATCTCCACCTTTCAGTTGCCTATATTCGTTTAAAATATTAGACAATAACTCCTGACTTTGAGAAAGGGATCTTTTTAACGAATGTCTTTCAAACGATCTACATCGTTTTTTCTTTTTTACTTCCTTCTTTGCACTATTATTATAACTTGTATTTGCATCATCATAAGACGCCCCTACGGAATTAAAATGACCATTACACGTGTCGGTAAAAGGTACACATTCCTTCACTTCAATAATACACTCATTATTTTTTGTATAAAAAATAGAATTGGAGTACTTTCGACCGTCCGACTCTTTTTCATAACAAAAGGGAGGGGCCGACGTAGAACGATTAAACTTCTTCGGGCGAAAGGAACAGTTATCAATATGCCCTTCGCACTTTGCATCCTCACACACACAGGCACCGAAGGAACATTTCACAAGCGGGTTCCTTCTCCTTGCCTTCTGGTCCATCGTTTCGGCAACTTTTTTAAGAGTAGAGATTAAGGCATCGAATTGGTTGTTTAATACTTCTCCATTCACTTTTAGGTTTTCGATCAATGTCTCATCGATAAGTTTTGATAATTCCAATAAAGTCAAATTATTATTATTATTATTATTATTATTATTATTATTATTATTATGTGTGTGTATTATTATTATTATTATTATTATTATTATTAAACACGGAATGCATAGTATCACAATTATTATCGCTAATATCATTATTATTATTATTTAAAACGGAATGCGCACTATCACAATTATTATTATTATTATTATTATTATTATTATTATTATTATTATTATTATTATTATTATTATTATTATTATTATTATTATTATTATTATTATTATTATTATTATTATTATTACTACTACTACTATTATTATTATTATTATTATTACTATTATTAAAGGTAAAACAGGTAGTTTCTTCATTGGGTATATTGGCATCTATTTTTATGGGCTCGTGCCAAGAATTTTCGGTGCCAATATTCAAATCATTTACTTTTATCTGGGAAAGAGAAAGAAGAAATTTGCGAAGTTACTTAAGATGTTAAGCGCATTATTATTATTATTATTATTATTATTATTATTATTATTATTATTATTATTATTATTATTATTATTATTATTATTATTATTATTATTATTATTATTATTATTATTGTTTTGGGTGGTACTCTTTGGGTTTGATGAGAGATCGCTTTCATTTCGATAGCGAATAGGAAGTTGTTTTTTGTTTGTGGAATGTTTTGGGGAGACGAAAGTTTTTTCGTTTTTGTGTAGTTCAGTTTTGGCTTCCGATTTGCTGTTAAGGTTTATTGCCTTTGGGGATTCGGTTTTTTGCTGGTGTTTTTGTTGGTGACGTTGTTGTTGTAGCTGCTGGCGTTGTTGTTGTCGCTGCTGTTGCTGCGGTTGCTGCTGTTGTAGCTGTGCTTGTTGTGACTGTTGCTGTTGTCTTTGCGGTTGCTGTTGTTGTTGTTGCTGTCTCTGCGGTTGTTGTTGCTTTATTTGTTGCTGATAAGGAGAGTTTCTAAACGATGCATTATATTTCCTTTTTAATAGGCTAGGCTCTTCCTCTTTTGGGCAAAAATTTTTATTCAAGCTTTTGGCAGTCATCTTTGATAAGGATTTCGTTTTCATTTCATTTTTAAGATTATTTTCAAGATTTACAGAATCATTTTTGGAACTTATGTTTTCTATATTTTTATTATTAATCATAATTTCCGAATGACATGTCTTGCTACCTGAAGGAGAAAGATTTAAAGTGTTCTTTGCTCTCATGGAACTATACCTGAGGGAGCCTCGTAAAGTATTTCTATTAAAAGGTGGTTCATATGTTTTAGTATTGTGCTGAGGAATAGTTTCTCCATTTGGATGAATAGTTTTTTTATTTGGAGTATTATTTTCATCCAATGATGAACCATTTTCCAAAGTCCCTTTCCAATTTGGTTTATGAGATTGGTCATTACTTTCATTCGCGTAAATGGTAGTCTTCATCCCCTTAGCCCCGAGACTTTGTGACGTCATAACACGATTCACTATGGTTGCTCTTCTTATTCCATTCCCATTTATTAACTTTGATTCATACTTATTACTATTCGGAATAAGATTAGTTCTAACAATGTTTAGTTCTAATGAAGGAGTTGAATTTTTAAAGGAGGTATTTCTCTGTATTCTTTCTAATGTGTCGGGTAATGTTTGCTTTCTCGGAAGGGCTTTAGGTATCTGCTTGCTGTTGTCCTTCGTCGGATGAAGTCCTCGCCCTTCAGAGTCCTTCGGATCATCTTTTAATGACGAGTCAATAATAATACAGGGAATTTCTAAATCACTGCTGTTTTTGGTAATTTTTTGCATGGAATCAAGAGACGATATGAGAGACGCTGCAGAAGGCAAGTTTCCCTCATGTTTTTCATATTTAATCAAAGAAACATTTTTAATTTTATTTTCTTGAGGTTTGTGCAAATGAAATTTTTGTTTTTCGCTTAAATGATTACGACCAAATTTCTGTTCAGTAAAATTTTTATTAGCAATTTGGATATCATTGGAGCGAAAAACACTCGAATTTGACGTCCGGCTTCGTAACGCACGAGCGCTTGAGGTTTCCTTCGCGGTTCCTGCTGAAGGAGGAATATTTTTTGCTTTTACGTTTACATCGTCTCTTGTTTTCAAAGCTGATGTCTTTTGCTTTTGAGTTTTAACACGTCGGTCATTCACATTCACACCTACAGAAGACGATTCTTTCACTTTGTTATTATTATATTTGGATTCTACGGAAGAAGGAGAAGGAGAGGAGAAAGAAGATTGCGATGAATTTTGACTTCTCTGATATAAAGGAATGCCTGATGCTTTACAAGGCATATCGTAAAATTTATTAAAAGAATTATCATATTCCAAATCACTGTTATCGTAAGCTTGATAATCACCTAAAGACACACTTGCACATGTTACACTCCGCAAAGAATTTTTGAAATAAACTGAAGTGCAATTCGAACTGTCTTGGTTTCCGCAACCACGAGAGCCGCAAATCCCGCCCTCATAAGACTTATTCCACGGAGTTCTTAAGTCACGCCCACTAATTTTATACAGATAACTTTCACTCTCTTTTGTACTTTCTTCGTCCCAAGTATCGTTTACTAAAATGCTACTATTATTCTCAGCAATTTTAGTATTAAATAAATATTCTTTTCTCTTACAAGTTTCCGAATCAATTTCCTTATTTCCAGGTAAAATAAAATGGTTTTCCCTTATAAAAGATCTCGAATCTCCTCCGCTATTTAAACTCGAAGAGGTAACAGGTGTTGAAGAAGAAGAATGAGAAGACGAGGAAGAAGGAGTATAATTTTGGGAATAAAAAAAGGAGGAAGAAGTACTTTCATCTTTAAAAATTCCTTTCAATGACGTGTCTTGGTTTTTTTTATTAAAGGTATTTCGGTTGGTACTGGATTGCATGGAAAGGTTATCTGTTAGTCCTTTTTCGGAATTTATTTTAAATTCCTTTACGTAATGTTCTAAGAAATATGTTCGAAAATAAATAAATTTAATTATAATTTCCTTTAAGTGTTGATTAAATGCTTCGCTTTGATTATAATGAGGTTTTAAATGATTAATAAAGATGTTAATATTATTTTTCACAAAATTTGCTTCATCTGTTGTTGAATTACCGTTAAATAACGTTATTTTATTTGAATTTGAATTCGATAAAGATTCTTTTTCTTCTATATCATCCTCAATAATGATTACTTCTTCTTCTTCTTCTTCTTCTTCTTCTTCTTCTTCTTCTTCTTCTTCTTCTTCTTCTTCTTCTTCTTCTTCTTCTTCTTCATTTTCCAAATTTTTGCTTCTCATTTCTCTATCTGTTCCATTTAATTCTAAATATTTACCGTTCCGCTTAGAGCGGTTTTCTTCTCCATATTTTTCTCTATCACAATTGGTAATATTTATCCGTTTGTTGGTTTTATTAACTCTCCCCGTCAATTCCTTCTTTGCAATTTCCCTGTCTTCTGTCCATGAACTTGCGTATTTAATTTTAGATGAGACACCAGAAACTGTGAAAACATCGAAATCTCCATCACAATTTTGGCTACTTGTAGCAATTTTATTGGGGGATTTTATGAAGATATTTTGTTTACTCGCGACTTTTGATGATTTGGTGATATTTTGTTGTTCATTAGCGACTTTTAATGTTTTAGCTATATTCTGACTATGTTTTCGAAGTCCTTTCAATTTTCTACTTCTACCCCCGTTAAAATAAACTTTACTACAATTCGGGGTATCTTGCCCGAGGCGTCGCGAAGGGAAAAACACTAAATCATTGTAGGCTTCAGCTCTAACTGCCCTCGGAGGAAAAGAATAAGGGTCTCCGCTTAAAATATAAGGATTTGATGTTCCTGGTGAAGATAACGATGAAGTATAAGAATCAAAGGCACTGGAATAATAACTAGGGAAGCTTTTCTTTCTACTTCTGGATGATCTTTCCTGTAGAATGGTAAACCTCATCTATTGAAGCTTGTGGGACTAGAATCCACCGCAACGTCCACCTCAGACACTGGATGGACTTCAAAAAGTGGCCTGAAAGATATATATATATATATATATATATATATATATATATATATATATATATATATATATATATATATATATAACTATATATATAGATATTTCTTGTTTTGAAAAAATAAAGTTTATATATATATATTTATATATCTATACTGTATATATATAATTATTATTATTATTATTAAAAGAATTGCTTTTTCATTTTTTTTATATAATTATTGAAAATAGTTATTATTATTATTATTATTATTTATTATTATTATTATTATTATTATTATTATTATTATTCTTATAAATGTGTATAGCTAGTGTCTTTCTCTCTTTCTCTCTCTCTCTCTCTCTCTACTCTCTCTCTCTCTCTCTCTCTCTCTCTCTCTCTCTCGTTCTCTCTCTCTCTCTCTCTCTCTCTCTCTCTCTCTCTCTCTCTCTCTCTCTCTCTCTCTCTCTCTTTTATATATATATATATATATATATATATATATATATATATATATATATATATATATATATATATATATATATATATATATATATATATATATATATATATATATATATATATATATATATATATATATATATATATATATATATATATATATATATATATATATATATATATATATATATATATATATATATATATATATATATATATATATATATATATATATATATATATATATATATATATATATATATATATATATATATATATATATATATATATATATATATATAAAGATGGATTGATTTTGCGTCCGTGTTGAGATGCAAAGCTGATGAACGAATTTGAATGATTTCGGATTTCCAGGGACACCCTTTCATTTTATGATTCCATTCATGAAATTCGTGACACATTTCTGTAACTACTACAACTAATTAATAATAATAATAATAATAATAATAATAATAATAATAATAATAATAATAATAATAATAATAATAATAATAATAATAATAATAATAATAATAATAATAATAATAATAATAATAATAATAATAATAATAATAATAATAATAATAATAATAATAATAATAATAATAATAATAATAATAATAATAATAATAATAATAATAATAATAATAATAATAATAATAATAATAATAATAATAATAATAATAATAATAATAATAATAATAGATGGATAAATTTAGTCATGGTGCTGAATGACAGCTTCATCTTTATATGGGCTCATTGCCAACCCATAAATGATTATGGCATACCTAGCCAAAACTTATCTTGGGTTCCCTTCAAATTTCCTTTCGATTTCATATGGTTCTATGCAAAATTTCCAAAATGAAATGAGGAAATTTATTTACACAGTGGTGTAGTAGTAAGCCAACTATTTATATTTCCCATTAGTCATGTTATATCTTTGCTATATATATATATGTATATATATATATATAAGGGTGTGTGTGTGTGTGTGTGTGTGTGTGTGTGTGTTTTATTATTATTATTATTATTATTATTAACAATATATTATTATTTGTGTATTAATATAATTTTTATTATTATTATTATTTCAATTTTAATTTTAATTTTAATTTTGAATTTTAATTTTTTATTTAATTTTATTAATATTACTATTACCACAATTCTCCTGGGGGAAGTGTGTGTGTATCATGTATATGTGTGTGTGTGTATTAATGTCATAATTTTTTATTATTGTTGTTCTTAAATTTTTTATTATTATTATTATTATTATTATTATTATTATTATTATTATTATTATTATTATTATTATTATTATTATTATTATTATTATTATTATTGTATTATTATTATTATTATTGCGTTCTATTATTATTATTATTATTTTTATTATTGTTTCTTATTATTATTATTATTATTATTATTATTATTATTATTATTATTATTATTATTATTATTATTATTATTATTATTATTATTATTATTATTATTATTATTATTATTATTATTATTATTATTATTATTATTATTATTATTATTATTATATTTTGCGCAGAAGTTTAAGCCATTTCCCAACAGTTTAAATTATATTTATTTTCAAACCTTGAAACAAACCTTTTCAAATTTTAAACATTTATCTTCATACCCAGTAAGGAACTATAATAATAATAATAATAATAATAATAATAATAATAATAATAATGCTGCCAACAACTCTTCAACGCAATATTAATAATAGTAATGTAATAACAATAATAATAAAATTTCTAATAATAATAATAATAATAATAATAATAATAATATAAGTTTTACTTTTTGCTTCCAACTCCCTAAATATTTTCTTCTGATAATCATTTAGTTTCCTTAGTATTAATCTAGAGAATAATTTACAAAGAAAGTAAGAGGCATAGTTAAATTTATTAGATCCTGACCGGTTTCGTCCGTAAACATCGGACATCTTCAGAGATTTTAGATTCTTACAATAGAATGAATTATTTAACATAAGATTTAAAAAATTTAAATTACAAAATTAGAATCAAAAATCCAAATTTTAGCATTCATATTATATTTAACTTAAGGGACAATACATTGAACTTTATGTTAAAACACTCATATATAGGGCTTATAAATTGTGCTCGGATTGGGAGTCATTGATGCTGAAGTTAAAAGAATTAAACAGAGACCTGATTAACTGTAACCACCCTTTAAATTTAACGGAGAGAAAATAATAAACAAAACCATCATCAAACTCTATAAACAACAGGACAATACGAACAATATCTCTGAGAGTATTAAATTTTATTTTAAAACTTCAAATGCAAAAGACTTCGATAAAGAGGAAAAATGCCTACGCAGCATTATTAACGCTCACATTAAATCTACAAGTAACTCAAAAATCACAGTTAAACTATACCACAAAACAAGAAAAACTTTCTTCCTGCTTCTCTACTAAAGGTTGGAGAATGATGTAAATGCGAATTGTACCAATTCGCATGTCGAAGTCTGACGCTGGCCGTCGTATATTGGTTACACAACTAATAGATAACAGATAGGGCATACCAGCACACCACTTTAAACCCAGTAAAATATACGAACATTTAATCATAGAACACAACAAGACAACTGTACCTGATATTCAAAATCATTTAAAATTTTACACTCCTCATGTGAAGCCCAAAAACTAAAATGTTTTGAGGCTTATTTCATAAAACATCTAAAAAACCAGACATTAACATAAAGTTCCTTGAATTAACTATAATATGAAATGCTAAAATCTTAAATCTAAAATCTAATTTGTAATTTAAATTTTTAAATCTTATGTTAAAATAATTCATTCTATTGTAAGAATCAAAACTCTGAAGATGTCCGAAGTTTACGGACAAACCGGTCAGGATCTAATAAATTTAAATATGCCTCTTACTTTCTTTGTAAATTATTCTCTAGATTAATACTAAGGAAACTAAATGATTATCAGAAGAAAATATTTAGGGAGTTGGAAGCAAAAGAGTAAAACTTATATTAAAACAAAAGCAGATGTAAATAATAATAAATATAATAATAAATAATAATAATAATAAAATAATAATTATAATAATATAAATAATAATAATAAAATAATATAAATAATAATAATAATAATAATAAAAATTCTAATAATAATAATAATAATAATAATAATAATAATAATAATAATAATAATAATAATAATAATAATAATAATAATAATAATAATAATAATAATAATAATAATAAAAATAGACATCACAATAATATAATAAGAATAATAATAATAATAATAATAATAATAATAATAATAATAATAATAATAATAATAATAATAATAATAATAATACTTTCTTAATTCTTTCAATTCTTCTAAATAGTTCTTTAATTTCAGAAGAAAATTTATTAAAGACTTCAAGAATAAAAAGAAGTTAAAATCTAATATTTTGTCAATGTTTCATTTGTATACTTAAGGCATGATCAAGGCTATTTATAAAGCAGTTTTCAAATAACAAATTTCAAAATATAACATTCAAATTTTTATTTATTAATTGTGAAGTTTAAAAAATAATTTTGATGAAAAATCAAAAAATCAAAAAAATCAAAAAACTTATTGGTATAATATTAAAAGTTTTAACTTCTTTTTATTCTCGAATAGTCCTGAATAAAATTTCTTCTGAAAATAAAGAACTATTTAGAAGAATTGAAAGAACTTGTAAAAAGTACGTTAAAATTGACGCTGATATAAATTTTCTTAAAATAATAATAATAATAATAATAATAATAATAATAATAATAATAATAATAATAATAATAATAAAAATAATAATAATAAAATTCCTAATACGTATTCCTACTAATACTAATAATAATAATAATAATAATAATAATAATAATAATAATAATAATAATAATAATAATAATAATAATAATAATAATAATAATAATAATAATAATAATAATAATAATAATAATAATAATAGATTTACAGTTAATACAAGCCAATCTTAATAATTCTTTTTTATATATATATTTGCTTTTATCTTTTATGTATATTTTTTTTATTTTCATTTTTTTTTTATTTTAATTTTTATAAACAGCTGTTCTCTCTCTTAACCAAGTTGTAGAAGGGGAAAGTGGTCATTATTATAGTTCAAGGATAGATAATCTCAAAGCCTTTTATGGATATAATACAGTCTAGTTCTTTTTGTTTATTTCATTAAATATTATTTTATTCATTATTCATTGTAAAAAGGTCAATATTGAATGAATGAATGGGGATGGGAAGTTGGGGGTAGGCTATGACGGTTATAATGAGGCTTAGATCAGAGCTTAAAGATAGTCCGAAAATTGGGCTTGGTACCCATATATAGAACTTGAGGCTCAGTAATCATGTATGGTAGTTAAATTGGTCGTAATTATAATTTTGTTAATTATCTAGTTGCTAAATAAGCCGATAAGATAAATTACTATATTTATCTACTTCAATAAATAAAATATATCGATAAATTGAATCAATTCTTATTCGTTAAACGTGCTTCCCTACATTCAAAATTAAATTCATTTAAATACTGAGCAACAGAATCTTGTTCGGTGAAAGAGTAGCGGCCTTGACCCGCCATCTATTTCGTTGGTGAGTCAAAAACTGCGACAACTTTTAAATTAAGCCCAACGGCAGAAAATTGTCTAATTTTGGGATCAAGACTTTGTCTTCCAAGACTTACAAAAAGACAATTTTGGGTTCACTTTCGTTGGTATTGGTATTGGTATTACGAGGGGGAAAAAATTATATGATTAAAAACATTTTTTATCAGGACGCTTTCTACCCTATTTTTTAATTGCCCAAAATTAATTAGAAATTTATCTCCCCTAATGAGCATGTAATAACTGTGACTTTGGGAAAAATAAATGCTTCATTTACCCTCATCGAAGAATGCGGTGGGTAGGGGGCAAAGCAACTCCCCCACCAAACAAATTCCAAGGATCACACACACACACACACACACACACACACACACACACATACACACACACATATATATATATATATATATATATATATATATATATACTATATATATATATATATAGCCGTACAGGGTATCCGAGCTATGCCCATCCCTTCACTTCCGTTAGCCCTACTACTATATATATATACATATATATATATATATATATATATATATATATATATATATATATATACTAACTATATATATATATATATATATATATATATATAAGAAGGTGACATGAAGGATGAAAGGGGGTGGTTGACTATTTTTTTTGAAGTCCCAGGCAAAGGTATATAAAAAAAAGGCCAAGAGAACACGTTCACCTTAGAGGAGGAAGAAAAGTTTGAATGAGTGAGATGATTTAGGGGGAGTAGATTGATTAAAAATAATCTACTTTTAAAATAATCTACTTGTCAAATAATCTACTTTTAAAATAATCTACTTTTAAAATAATCTACTTGTAAAATAATCTACTTTTAAAATAATCTACTTTTAAAAATAATCTACTTTTCGTTGATATATAGAAGCCGTTGAGAAAATCGAAAATGTAAGAAATATTAAAAAAAATTTATGTTGTTATATTTCAGTAGTCAAAAAATATTTGAAAGAAACGGAAAAAAATTTAAATAAAATCAAAAAGTAATAAAGAAAATTGAAGAACGCAACATTATACATCTCATCGATGTAATCAAAATTTTACCACTATGATGCAACAAATTATTAAAATTAGCAACCCTGCCAGAAGTAAGAATAAGAAAACTAAATATAAAAAAAGCTTAAATGTTTAAATTTATATTTATATGTTTAAAATTCTTATATGTTAATTAGTTTATTAAAATTGGGTATATTAACGCATGGGAGAGTATCCAACATCTACAAGGGGCTCTGCCCCTTGCCTCCGACCAGTGAGTGGTGAATATTTAAATATGTACGTAAAACCATATACATTTTAGTATCTTTTTATTCTCGTACTTGCTTATCTAAAGATCTCATTACACTTGCCTATTGAGCGGTCTCCTCATCTTCTAATTGTATATGATATTTTTAAGGAGAACGAGAAAGATATTTTTAAGGAGAATGAAAAAGGATACTTTGAAGGAGAACAATCCTTATATCCGAAAAGAAAAAAAAAGAAAATATTCTAAGGTGATGACAAAACTATCCTGGAGGGAGTAGGATTGGGCGAAGGGTCACAAAGAAAACCAAAAAAAATTATGGATAGGAGGAAGAGGGTTAGGAATAAACTAGCCAGGGGTACATAGGAAGTTTACAACCTAATGTGGGAGAGCTTTTGTTTTATTCAAGAACATAAATCCATTTCAAGTTCATAATGTTAATAACAACTAAATGCTAGGTTACTGACCTAGACTTTGCAATTACCATAAAAATAATTGGATAAGTCGATCCTTAGAGCCTAATATGATGCTACTTCACTGGTATGAAATAAGTTTTTTATTATTAATGAATTTGTAGTTTGTCAATTTCTATTTTAAATGTTACAGAAAAACTTTTGATTCATTTTAATTAAATAAATATGTCTTCTGAAGTGCAAATTCAAGAGCCATATGGTCATATTGCAGGTTAGTAATTATTAAACATTATTGCTTTATGTAGCAGAACTAGAGGCATACTGTTTGGGAAGAAAATTGTAATATATTATTATTATTATTATTATTATTATTATTATTATTATTAGGCTATTATTATTATTATTATTATTATTATTATTATTATTATTATTATTATTATTATTATTATTATTATTATTATTATTATTATTATTATTATTATTATTAGTTGACAATATTTAAATATATTATTATTATTATTATTATTATTATTATTATTATTATTATTAATTATTATATACATATATATTATTATGATTGGATATTATTATACTAAATATACATTATCATATTATTATTCTATGATATGGATATTACTGTTATCATTCTTATCTGTATATTCTGGTTATATATATATGATGCATATATACATATTATATATTATTATTATTACATTATTATTATTATTATTACATTACATATTATTACAATACATGACACACACATGCTGGTATATATATATATATATATATATATATATATATATTATATATATATATATATATATATATATATATATATATATATATATACATACCTTTAGGAGTAGAAAATCAACTACATATAAAATTAAAAATATAATCATGGCAGAAGAAGTAATAGATACTACAGTAACATGTTTAAAGTCCTTTTCAGTAGCAGATTTTGTTATCACAGCAATTAAATATAAAATATAACTTAAAAAGAGGAGAGAGATTGGCTTTTGAAAGTACGCAAATAAATCTTCTGTGATGTCTTGAAGTAAGAGAATCTCAACTTTGAGCTTCTTAAGTGTTGTGTACCTCATGCGAGGTTTCTTCCTTCGAATAGTTTTGAATTTGGTTAATATCAAATTGGATTCCTTCGGGTAATAAGACTCGGAGATCAAATGTCCAAATAATGTTGATAACAGCACCATTACGCATGAAAAGAGGCTCAAGAAATTGACGAATAATAATGTTCCAAAATTGATAAACCATAGGAATGTTACCTTATAACTATTGGAAAACCCCTGATCCGAAGCAAATTTAAAGGTTGAGAATATATGTATTGAAATAAGAAGTAAAATATAAGCATTAATAAAGTAGTTTTTATTTCCCTTTCTCCGAAACCTGATTGCAAACCTACATAACTTTGTTATAGAACATTCTAAATTTTTAACATTCTTCTTTGTGTATATCATAATATAGAGGAAGATTGAAAGCCAGTAAAATTCAGCCAAAACTTTGTTTAAAGTGATAAGAATAAGATGAATTTCTGATTCTTTCCTCTCCGCAATTTTAGAAGGAATTTCAAAAAGAGAACAAACAACATCATAATGTACGAGTCGACGCATGGTGGAGGAATGCGAAGTCAATTCCTCTCGAGCACTGCCGTTGTAATACCTATAGAAAAAAGATAGGGCACCGACGTCACGACGCAGAGAAGGGGTCAAGGGATCAGGAAGTATGGGACAAGTTTATAAGCCTCTTAAGCCTTAGCTTCAAATGATCTTCCAAAAGGAGGTGGAACGAACCACCCCAAAATGTGGGACAGATATTCCATACAGATCGAATAAGACCTTTATATAACTGAGCATCTGAGCAGAAGGCGAAAAAAATTCACCGCAATCTGAACAGAATGTCCAGCTTTTTGAGCCTTTTAGCACCAATGTAGATGTGAGGTCTCCAAACAATTCACTATTTATGTTTGTCCTAGAATGTTTATGTTGTTTATGATCTTCAATCCCTTCCTCAGACAGAAAATCTATCAGCATCTCCCTTCAATTTCCTTACTCCTCTCACATACTTGTCCTACATTGTACTCCACCCCATCGCTTCTCCTGTCCCATCGTGCATTGAAATTCCCATCAGAAACAGCTACAACCTCTTCTCTTCTTCCTCTCTACATTCTCTCCCAACATTGCGATTGAACTGCTTTCTTCCTCTTCCGAGTTCCCTGTGCGGCGAAGTCATACCTGATAGAAGTGGTATCCCTTTCCCCTGATTTTTAAAAGTGCATCTTATAAGTCTTTCGTGTAAGACTTTCTATATCTGTATGAATGGGACATCTTTCGGCGCCTATTATGACAGCCTACTTACCATTGCTTCAGATACACTTCCCCTACCTCTTTATATATCAAACATATCCATCCTCCCATAATCTCTTCCTATCTTCTTCTCCTTTCTTCGCATTTCTGCCATTCCCATCACGTCGATCCTCCTCTCCCTCATCTTCTCCAGGATCTCCTCCTCCTTTCCACCATTACGTTGCAATATTAAGATAGCGCATCTAAAATCTTAAAAGCATTATTTAGTCCTGGTCCAAAATTCGTTTCGGCGGTTCTGTTACTAAAAGGCGGTCTAACTTCGAGGCTGGTCTGTTGAAGTTATATATATATAATTATATTTAGATATTATATATAATATTATTATATATAATAGTAATATATATAATATATTATATATAATAATATACTATATATATATATATTATATATATATATATATATACTATATATATTTATATATATTTATATATTATATATATATATATATATATATATATATATATATATATATATATATATTATATATATATATATATATATATAATATAATTATATCATAGTTTTATATAATATACTCACTATATATATATTATTATATATATTAATATTAAATATAAGTATATATAAATATACTTAATACATAACGCCCGATTATGAATAAACGTAATAATATCATAAAGTTGATAATAAAAATTAATAAAAAACAATATATAATAAATAATAATATAATCAATAAAAATCCCTATCCACTAATGATTACAACTCTCCTTCAGACTGTTCGTTCAAATAGATAGTATTAAGAAAGAAATTAAAATAATTTTATCCCTAAATAACAAAAAAAACAGCTCAACACAAATAGGAAAGTTCACCACGCAGTGTGATAGAGAATGATAACGAGTAACGAGTAACTGTGCGCCATTAATAAACATATACATAGATTTTTCAAAAACGTGAACGTTACCCGTTAATTCTTACATTTATAAATCATGTTTGAACGCGTTTACGTTAACTCGGTTACAATGTGGAAACCCGTTAACTAACGGCGACTTGTAACGCGTTACTACCCAACCTTAGTAATAAATAATACTATTAATATATACTAATAATCATATATATTATATAGTATATTATTATAATATATATATAATATATTATACTAATTACATGAATATATAATATATTATATAATAATATTATTAGATAATATATAATATAATATATATACTAATACTATTAAATATATATATATATATTAATATATTATATAAGTATAACAATATATATATATATATTACTAATAATATATTATTGTGAAAATTTAAAGAAAAAATTTATAGAAAAATAATATTATATATATATATACTATAAATAGTATAGTATATATATACCTTATATATACATATAATGATATTATATATAATATAATATATTATTATATATTTTTATATAATAATCAATAACGCTTAATTATATATTATGAGTTATGACTAAAATATATATATATAATAGTAGATATTATAATATATATAGATAAATTCATATAAAAGAATTTTTTCATCGTCTAAACAGTTTCAAGTTTAATTTCTTATTTCAATCTAACGAAAGAAGAAATATAAGTATTGAATCTACAAATATTATATTGTAATATTATATTATAAA
>JABUQX010043892.1:22500-42631 GCA_015478945.1 Trachelipus rathkii
GCAACGTATGGTGGGAAAGAAGGAGAGTTGAGAGAGATGGAGGAGAGGGAGATCCACTTGAATGGTTAAATGGCAGAAATGCGAAGAGGAGAGAGATTAGAAAGATATGAGGCGGATATTTTTATTTGATATTAAAGAGGGAGGGAGCGAATCTGAAAGCATTGGATCTTAATAGGGCCGAAGATGTCCCCGTTCATATCATACAGACTATAGAAGTCTTTACACGAAAGACTGTTAAAATGCACTTTAAAATCCAAGCAAAGATTGCGGTACCACTTCTATCAAGGATATTCGCCGCAACAGGGGACACTCGGAAGAGGAAAAAGACAGTTCATGCAAATGTTGGAGGAGAATGTAGAAGACTGAGAAGAGAAGAGGTTGTACTGTTTCTGATTGGGTATTTCAATGCACGAGTGGGAAGGAGACAAGAGATGGGGTGGAGACAATGTAGGACTATATGGAGAGGAGGTAGGATATTGAAGGAGAGATTGCTGATAGATTTCTGTTCTGAGGAAGGATTGAAGATCATAAAACAAACATTAAACATTACTAGGACTAAACATAAATAGTGAATTCTTGGAGACCTCACAATCCACATTGTTTGCTAAAATCGGCCCAAAAAAGCTGGATTCTGTCTCAGATTGCTGTTGAATTTTTTTCTTCTGCTCAGATGCTCCAGTTATATAGAAGGTCTTATTCGTCCCTGTATGAAATACTGTTCCCCATTTGGGGTGGGTCCGGTTCCACCCTCCTTTTGATAGAGTTGAAGCAAGGCTAAGAGGCTTATAAAACTGTCCCATACTTTCGACTCCCTTGACCCTCCCTTTCTCTGCGTCGTGACGTCGGTGCCCTATCTCTTTTCTATAGTATTACAACGGCAGTTGCTCGAGAGAATGACTCTCGCATTCTCACCACTGCGATCGCTCGTTAAACAGGAGGTGCCTTTCTCTCATATGAATATTATGTGAATAACTCCAGACTTATTCGTTGTGGTACCTCTCTTTCCAGCCGCATCTGTTTTGTGGAACCTCTTGCCTTCCTTTATTTTCCCCGCTATATTCAATCTTCCCCTATTTAAATCCCGCGTCTGCGCCCACTGAGGGAATTACGCAAGGGACAGGGTGTTTACTTTCCATTTATTTTAATGTTTGTCTTTATTGTAATTTTTATTTCTTTTTTTTTTTCTGTTTTTTTTTCCCCATCCTTTTGAAAAAGGCATTGCCCGTGAGTTGGTGGTATCATGTAGAAAAAAAAAAAAAAAAAAAAAAAATGAATGGTATTTTTTTTCAAACGAAGCGGGATCACATAGGTTCGCAAGGTATAGATTGAATAATATCACAGGAGAATTCGACAAGAGATCTTTTTATAAACTACATAATATGATGTGATAATATAATGTTAAAGTAATACCTGAGTAACAATGGAAGATCGATCATAGATTATTGATGACGGACCTGTGGTGAAAGCAGAAAAGCTGCAGAATAAAAAGAGAAACTTGTGATCTTAAGTTGGGAATCACTGAAGGATTATGTGTGACAAGAAAAGGCGAATATATTAGAAAATAAAATGAAGACTTAGACAACACGTACCTAATAGTAGGAAATATGATGGAGATACAAAAACGATAAGAAGGGCTAGCAAGGAGACTCTAAGGTCCAAAAGATGGGTGCGAGACGAAGAAAAAGACAACACAAAAAGTGGTGGATGAGAACAGTAAAGGAAGCAATAAAATAGGAAAACGGCTCATTTATAAAAGGCTCGAAAAATAGAAACCGCACAAAAACAAGAACTGACTCAGTTATGTGGAGCGGCAAAGAAATGATTGCAAGAGAGTTAAAAGAAGTGCGAGTAAAAATTTAATCTACAAGGAGATGGTGTTGAAATGATGGAGAGTGGAAAGTGCCCAGAAAAGGAAGAAAATTTTTTAGATGCCAAAAACATATAGGATCAAGAGGAAAGTGCAGTGCAACATCATAATATAAGCAAAGGAGAGCTTTTGGTGTAATCAAGAGGACACAAACAGAGATTGACGAGTACTCAGTTGAACTGCTAAATGTGAATAAACAGTAATGTGGAGGGAAGAAGAGATGTTAATAGGAAGATGAGGAGGGGAGGAGATAACTATGAAAGAATAGTGGCTCTGAAAGCGATGAAGAACGTAAGGCACCGGGTGAAGGTTACCCAATTACCCATAGAATTGATAAAAGAAGGAGGGAGAGAAAATGAAAGAGAAAAATTAGTTAAAGTTTAATAAGTGTTGGAACGAGAGTGAAAGTACCAGAAGGATGGGAAAGTCAATTATAGTGCCAATATATAAGGGAAAATGAGATACAAAAGACTGCAAAAAGCTACTGACGGAATTTTCCTTGCTGAAACCATCTTCTCCTAATGATTCCAGACCTTTGTGGAATAGAGAGAGCCCGAACTAGGGAAGAGAAGCACGAAAGATTAGAAAGAAACAGAAAACACGACGGCATCTTTGTTCGCTCTTGAGAATTTACGTTGAAAAGCGATGGGATTCAACAAATGTATATATATATATATAGTTTTCATAGATCTGAGGGAAGCTTTTAATTCAGTGCTTAAGGAGGGATTGTAGAGAGTGCTAGAGAGAGAATATGATGTGAATAAAAATAAGAGGAGCCCAGGAGAGTTGTTATGAGAATAGTCAATAAATGTAAGAACAGAATAGGAGAAAGAGGAATGGTTTGAGGTGAGAACGGGAGTCAATCAAGGAAGTGAGTTGTCATCAAATTTGTTTGTAACATATCTGGAGGGTGATATAGAAAGTGAGAGAAGAAATCGGAGATTTGGACGGTGTGTGCGGAGCGAAGAGGGAACCGTTGAGAGAGGTTAGTAATATTGTTTCAACAGGCTGAGAGAGCCGGCTTACTTAAAACGCAAGAAAGACGGAGATCATGTGGTCAGTAGAAAGAAGAAGAGGAAGAGAGTTGAAAATAGAGGTGGCTGAGATTAAGACGGTGGAGAAATGTAAATATTCGGGTGGGGTATTTGGAACAAGAGAGGGAGAAATGACAAGAGATCATAAGTAGGATAGCTCAGTATGGGGAGCAGTAAGAAGCAGTTATCCCATACTGAAAATAGACCAAATGGTGTGGAGTGAACAGGGATCTTTGAGTGTGCTAACCACCATTCATTTACTATGTGGACATATAAAACCATGGAGATACGAAAACAAAGATACGTAGAATACAGTCAGCGAAGCATGTACGTTTTGAGAGTGCTAATAGGAAAAGACTAGAAGAGACAACAGAGAAACGAAAGAATAAGGAGAGTTGGAGTGAGGCTATATTAATAGATGATGCAGCTAGATGACGTAGTGGGACACTGGATGGATTGCAACGAGGGAGAGTAGCCAAAAATAGATGGAGTGGCAGAGACCGAGGAAAACAGACAAAGATAACTAGGAGAGATGGAAAGCTCGGGGAGAACTCATTGGGAAGACATGAATGCGTCTATGTCAGGAGCGAGGGAGATTGAAGTTTCGGAGATAGAGAAATTCAGAAGAGTCGCTGCTGCCCCGCTGACAGTTGTCTTACCCTTCCTGGGAGCGGCGTTGTAAACTTAATAATATATATATATATATATATATATATAATATATATATATATAATATAATATTTATATATATATATATATATACTTACTATATATTAAATTATATAACAATATATATATATATATGTTATACATGGCGTAGAGACTTCATTTTAGGGGAGCAAAGTATTGAGTGATATATAATATAAGTATATAAATATATTATTATATATATTATACTATTAGATTATTATATATATATTATATTGATTAATTATCTATATATATATAATATATATATATATATATTTGTCAGACTATGTGGTGATAGTTGTGCTACTGGAACTCCGATGGTTTGAGTAGTGTTTGAAATGTTTTAGTTATTTTGCCACTAAGTGTGTTTGTACATTGAACGCTCTCCTGTTTTAATTGTCTTTAACTATTATGGTTTTAATATTTAGAGAATAATTGTTTTCTTTTAAAGATAAATATCCGTTTTAATTTTAATTTTTGAAACTTTTTAGTTATGTTAGATAGCTATAGTTTAGTTTTTAGAATTGTGTAATACGTAGTTAGATAGTACGAGGGTATTATTTTCTCTAGTCTTATTTTAACTGTTTTTTAGTTTTTCTATTTTTTTATTATTTCTAAACAAATATTTATACGCACCACCGTTTTAGTTTAATTATATATTTTAATTGTAGGAAAACCAGTTGTATGTGAATAATTGTAATTTTTTTTCGTAAATTTGTGAGGTGTACAAGTGCGTGAGTGTTTTTAACTTTCTAAATTTCACTATTTTACATATTTAATATAATAACGGTTTTAGCGTTTTAAACATTTACGGGTCTTTAAGTGTATGAATAATTTTAACCTGTTTTTTTTGTTTTTTTCTTTGTTTTTTTTTTTGTTTTTGTGTGTTGTTTGTGCGTTTGTGATGGCAGATTTGCGCAGCGCGGCTTTCTATAGACTTTACTATACATTCGCGCATTAAACTCTAACTCTGCACCGTGCTAAACCACCTACTTCTAACTTCTAACCCTTAATCTTTTCTCTTGTCTCGAGGACACAAGATGGCTAAGAATCATCCTTCTAACCTCGTTAAGATATCATACTATACTTTATGTTCATTAATTTCGTCTAAAGGTGAGTATTGCCTATGTAAACATAAACACTTTCGTTGTAACACGTCTCGAAATTCTCGAATCTCCTAATTCCGATGTTCTGTGGCTTAAAATCTTTCTCCCTTCTTCTACAATAAATAATTTTTGTCTTCTGCTACTGTTCTCCTAACAGAACGAATTTTCAGTTTTTTCTTGAATATTTCTACTTCCCACGAGTCTGTTATATCTTCTCATCCAAAACTGAGGCCTCTATTTAGGGGATTCAATGTACACAACAACACTGAATGGTTGGGGTCATCTCATTACTGATTTACGTGGGGGGAGCCGAAGCATTTTAGTATTCTTTCAACGATCTGAAACTGAATTTAAGAGCTCACACACATTCCGGATCGATCCCAACAATTCTTGAAACACCACTTGACTATGTTCACCACTCATCCTTCTCTCTATAGAAATAACACCACTTTCGCTCCTATTGTAAATCTGACTACAACCTTATTAATTCTCTTAATTTTAATACTTCTCTCCAACAGCTCCATTCCTGCCCTACGCGTTTTTCTGGCACTTTGATCGGCCGATTGGTGCCTTGCGTTGCTTCTACTCTAACTATAATTGGAATGACTGCTTTGAACTCTGGTGACTCTTTCAGCTTCCCGTAAGTGGGAGCTTAATCATTAGATGAGATGAGCAGTTCATCCTTCTTCGACCTAAATCTCTCTCCTCTAATCCATGTCTCGAATCGTATTGTTTCTGGCATTACAGGCTAGGACAGTGCGTATCGGGAGTGGAAAAATTTTCGCTTCTCCTATCACTCTTCGACTTTAATTTTATTCAGCTATTACATCGTGGCAGAGATACTCCTTCGACGAGCAAAGCGGCTTTCATCAAACGAAAAGTGCGCTACCCTCCTTGGATCTCCTTCTGACAAATCTTTTTGGCCTCTCTTGCCAAAAACATCTTAACAACTTCGTAAATTTCTCCTCTCCCTGCTCATCGTTCCTGAGGTGGCTAAATCAACTGTGTGAAAAGGCCATCTCTCGGGCCTCCTATGCGTCAACTTCAACCCTGATTGATCTGTGGCATGGAGCGCCTCCCTGCCTCGAGGTGTCGCTGGATGGAGTACTGATCGGTGCAGGCGTCCGAAATGATGAAACGGAGGAAGCGGTGGCCGAGAGTGCATCCCCCCGTGGTTGAGGGAGTGTGCGTCCGCTGCCCCTGCCCCTGCGTGGTCAACTGATGGCGCTAGCTCGAAGTAACTAACACTGCCTCCAGTGGTGGAAGCACGCACAGGGCCAACAAGACCGAAAAAGTAGCCGCTCTGAGCTCTAACATCTGCCCATGCTCTCACTGGTCGTAGCTAGGTCTGGGAACCTGGCACATCGAGATCACTGGAAGTGATGCACTCTGCGCGTTTCCAGTACGAATGGTGGGCTCGAGGTAATCTGGCGAGATACTGCCTATGCGTACCCCAGGCCTGGTGTCCGCCCTGAGGTGACGCGTTGACATATCAAAGCATGTGACCGGTAGGCAGTGCGGCACGGCTCAAGCTGCCCTTCATGTGGTGCCTGCCTTCTCGCGTATAGTCTATCGTCGCAAATGCGTTCAAGCGGCGTGGTGTGTGACGGGGCGAACTGCTGCGGTGCGAATGTGCGCCTCAGGGGTCGGGCAGTCGTGCCACTAGGCTGGACGTCATGTAATGGTGGCGCACCGGCAAGCAACGCTTCCAGTGCACCGGTACGGACTCGCCCCTCGTCAAAAACTCATCATCTGCCCTGAACCGTAGATGCCGCGCGTCAAGCGCCATCTAGTTGCGCAACTGGATGAGAATGCCGTGGTGCTCTCAACCTTGAATAATCAAAACTCAATGCGTACAAATGTCCCCTGTAAAACACGCCAACTGCCTGATGCGCGTCGAGTCGTCGCGCCCCTGACCTAAACGAAATACCTAGGGCAACATTAAACAAAAAAAGTGCTGAAACCACATCACAACAGCTGTAGGCGCGTCAAGAAAACAGTATACGTAGACCAGGACTGTCTCTTTCATATCCACATACAAGGCTCATCCCCAGAACTGCGCTCATTGCCGCCCACCCGGCGAACAGCGGGCGGATCGGTCAAGAGGCAAAAGGACTGAAAACTGGGCCTATGCCCCTGCTACTGACCGGGAGCGGAGGGTGCTATCCTCTAATACCGAGGCGACAGGGCCGGAGGAATGTTCACTGCGCACCAGCCACCCGTGACGGACGGCCCGGCGTAGCACCATGCCTGTGGTTGGGCGGCAAGTGTGAGAACCCAGCTACGTCGCGGGCGGGTCTCCTGCCACCTTCCTTCTGAAGCTCCATCCCGCTGAATGTAACCCCTCACTCAAGGCTGCCGTGGCAAATCGTGACTAATCTATAACCGATAGTCTTGATACCGCTCGCGCTTTCTCGCGCGCGATCTTTCGAATCGTCGGCTCCTCTTGCGAGTCTATGATTGGCTTCTCGGGTGACCTAAATAGTCCAGGTCATGTTTAACTCTGAACCTAGCTGAGATACAAGTATAATTTCTTGTATGTGGCTATATATTATAACCTTATTTATCTGGGCGGATAATGTGTTGTCGGGAGAGAGGTAATAGTACTAGAATAGTCTGTTTGAGTTAGATTTTATTTATGAATAGTTAGAAGTATTATCTCGGACAAGGGTGGTTATTTAAATATTATTTCATTCGACTTATGCTAAAATTTTGCTTGGCAAATTTTAGAACAATGTGTCGGAATCAGTCTAATTTTAATATTTGTTTGATAAATAATTATGAATGCGGCAAGAGAATAACTAACATATAGGCTTCGTGCAAGCTAAACACGGGAGGTCGAAAAGGAAAGTTATGGTAGAATATCCCGCCGCGTAAATAATAGTCGATAGCACATAACTAAAAAGCGTGAGACTCGATTCATTCAAATGATTATACATATTTGAGTGCATTAAAAAATGCGCAAAACATACAAACATTTCAATGAGGTAATAGAATAAATAATAGAATAAAACCCCAAATATCACTAACGCTAACGAAGATCATATATATCAAAATGCCATAACAATAAATACTGTAATTATAGCTTACACGAATGACATAAGTTACATCATACAAAACTATTTGTAAAATACCAAAATGCACAACAAATAGGATATAAAGATATAATATAAAATAAATAAGTCATATCTGGTTACAAGGTCCGAGACTCCTTACAGACATACATTAACAAATATAATAACTATATAAATTACTAGAATAATCGTAAAGAATAAATCTATAAATATATATAAAATATTAAAGTATATCGTCTATCAAAGTTTGCTTGAAGGCCGAATGTCATCTTGAACGTTCCTGGCATTTCGAGGGTAAATTCTTCTTCTTGTTGGCACTGAGTAACGTGTCGATAATATAAATCGAATATGACTTAGCATACCCCTAAGCCACAATAACAAGGACAACAATGTACAACAATCAGTAAATGGAGACATATCGATGTGCACTTTGATTCCGACAAACAACTATTCCATGTGTGAAAGATTTATACCAAGCCTAATTACAGTCCGACCATTAATGGCTATGAGGCTGTAAAGATTGTGCATAAATCTTAGAAGATTACTTTCCTGTAAGCGAAAAAGTTATTTAATAAAATACTCTAATAGATGCCAACATTGAGTCAAAATCAGAATCCGAATCAAGGGAAAGCAGTTTCTAATGTTTCTTGATTTGACGTCAACGCGTACGTTAACAATCTATCAAAGCCTCAGAGAGCACTGGAAAGATAACAAATTGAAAGAGAATTTGTAAAGGCGAAATGCCTGAAATCTAGTTTCTTATATTTTAGTGGTTAATTTCTTGATAAGAAGGAATCTCCTATATAAAAATGGCGAAAGATTGAGGCAATAGAACCACATGTACCGAATCTCTCGAAAAGGAATCTGATTTAGCATATGCGCCAACAAATTGGAGCCTCGACAACATAAATACATAAGTAATTAAGTGTGAGAATGAGAAAGAAGTCTGTATCGATAATTACTAATCGCTAGAGTCATCTCTTTTGAGTGATTGTGAATTGAAGTATTGATTAATTGACATATGTGGTTTTTTGGCTTTCTGTATACATAATCTTTGATTGTTAACCTGGGTGAACATGCTCCTACTAGTAAAGGCGCTTTGGAATATATGGTAACTGAAAGAGAATGTTAATTCTTACACAGGCGTGCTATTCACCAATTATAGGACATATAGGATCTAATCCTCAAGTACAGAAGGGCACACACCCACCAATATGACACAACTTATATCTCTGAGAATGTAAGATTTCAGTGAGGTAATATATATTATAATACTGATCACTCAACACGCTCACATGATCTTACACCTATATTTCATTAATTCCCTTAACCATACAAAATTACAAAAGCTATCATAAACCATCTAAACCCCAAATAATTAACGATAGGAAAATATAGGCGAAAAATAACAGAAATGTAGCTTACGTAGTTAATAAGAAAAGTAGTCAAGTACAAATACAACTCTAGTATATATATACCTAAACAAAAAATATATACTGTTATATATATATATGGTCACAGCGCAGGATTTCATTTAGGGGGGAGCAAAGGTTTAGTTAAATATTATTATATTAATAATACATACAAAGATACGAAGACGTAAGGTGTAGTCTATATTACTTATATCACATGTAATAATCATTTAGAAATAGAAGGTACTGATAAAATATATATAAACCGTAGATAATCGGAACAATTCACCTGGATACACTAATATATAATACCCTGTGAAAAAGGCTTATTAGCTACTTACTCAACATATCCATATATACTACCTCATACATCCCCGAAAAGGATTCAGCTTTACGGTAGTTACCTGTACTATCTCCCAATATAAGGCCCTAATAACCTTATAGTGATATTATATGAAGTCTATATCACTATAAAAATATAATACCTAGTAAAGATATAATATATAGGTAAATACTGAATTATATGAGTCTAATGTAACCAAATATGCTGCATGAACTACTCTTCTATACGTTTAATCTATATTGTAAAATATATGACTGCATACTGAATAATACAACAGTGTTTTACGCCAAAACTCAATATGATTTATATTAATTACAGCTTTGCAGCACTCAAAAATATGCTATAGACATACGGAAATTTCTAGCTTAAAATAATTTTTTGACCAATATTAAATCAATTGGACGAAATATAAAAGCACAAAGCTAGATTTTTCCTTATTATAGACAATATGAAATGAATATCACATTATCACAATGTTGGAATAAAATATACTATAAATATCCGTACTGGACAGTCACTTATAATAATATCATACCCTCATATTAGTGCTAAATCGAGTGGCATAACATGGTACTTACAAGAGTATACGCACAAGTACTACTACTGATCTCCTTAAAAAACGTTCTGTACTAGTCAACAAATAAAATATAGGATTTAACTCTAATATTCGACACTAGATTAAATTAGTGGGGTCAACGTCGCACCTCCTGACCTTACGCACCTCATATTAATTATATATTATTATAAATAATATTAATGGCAACTAAGTAATAAGAATAAACTTATAATAAATAGATTAAATAATATAAAATCCAAAAGAGAACGTGATATTGTGAAATATCTAATACAAATATAGTAGTGATAATAAAAAATAAACTTAATTAACCATATATATCTACATGACAGTAAATAGTAATTAAACATTACCAACTTGAAATATATAAAATTAATAGCTCACCCTAATACTCTCACGGAATTAAAGACCGTACAAACGCGAACCATGTAATACTAGTATAGTATAGACCTATATAAGTATATATATACCCCATAAATAATTTAAAATAATTATTAATACATATAATATACATTTACACAAATACATATCATAATAAATACATATATAACCAACAACCCATATATTAAACTCCCTATTAGCCACCCTTATATTATATATATATAGATGTTTTAATATAATTATATATATATTAATTATATATATAATTATATTATATATAATATATATTATAATAATATATATATAATAATATATAAATATAATATTATAATTATTATATATTATTTCTATATTATATATATTAATATATAATATTATATATATATAGTAATTATAAATATAATTATTATTATATATAAAATATATATATATATATATACTAATATTATAGAAAAGATATAAAAATTATTTAATATATAAAAAATATATATAATATATTATAATTAATTCTATTTTCTAAGAGATTGGAGGAGTATAATAATTATATTCAAAAATAAAAAGTGTTTCTAAAATTCTATGATTAACTTTAATTATATTAAGTTTAAAATCTCTTCACTTTTTAATACCTCCTTCACCCTTCACGCAAAAATTAAATAATTTGGGCCCCATTTCAAATATATATATTATATAATATATATTATATTAATATAATTATAATATATATAATTATTTGAAATTAAATAAAGAAAATATTATATTTAATTACAATAGATTTATAATAAAAATAAAAAAAATATTCAATATAATAATAATACTATATATATATATATATATATATAAAATATATATATATAATATATATATATATATATGATTAAATATATATAATAACTGAATAATATATATATTATACTATATATTAATATATATATATATATAATAATATATATTTATATATATATAATATATATTATAATAAATAGTATATATTATATAGTATATATAATTAATATTATATTATAAATATATAAACTATATATATTATAATTAATATATTATGAATAATTAATATATATTTATTAAATAATATATAATATTATAATAGTATAATATTATATAGTATATATAGTGATAATTATTAATTATATAATATATTATATAAATATATATATATATTATATATAATATATATACTATATATAGTATTATATTATATATATAAAATATGTATAAATAATATATTTAATTAGTATAATATATATATAGTTATTAAATATATATAAATATATATAATATATAATTAATAATATATATTATATATATAATATAATATATATAATATATAAATATTATAACAAAAAAATATATATATTTCTTTTCACACTTCAATATTTATAATTTTCAATATGTGAATAAGTTATAGCTGGAGTTCAATTATTAGTTAATCATAGGCTATATTAAGTTGGTTATACAATATACAGTTAGTTACTTCTGTCTTCTACGAAATAAATTTTAATAAAATTAATAATTATATATTATATAATCATATATATATAATTAATATATAATAGTATATAAATAATAATAGTATTATATATATATATAATATATATAGTAATATTAATATTAATATATATATTAAAATATTATATAATATTAATTATAATTAATATATAATATATATATATTAATATATTATATATTAATATATATATATGTATATATATATATTATATATATATTCATATAATTAAATATAATATATATTATTATTATAATAATATATATATATAGATATATATGATTAATATATATATATAAATATAGAATATATATAATAAATATATTATTTATTTTAAATATATATATAGTAATAATAATAATTATATATATGTAATATATATATATATATATAATTAATTAATAGTATTAAGTATATTAATATATATATATATATATATACTATATTAATATATTATATATATATATATTACCGCCCTATAGTCCGTGGTAATATATGATAGGTATCCAAAAATACCTATTTATAGGATGCCTCAAAAATATCAAAATATAAGATATATATATTAAGTATATATATCATATAAATAATATATATTAATTAATATAAATATATATATATTATAAGCTGAGGTGCTTTCATCAATCGAAATGAAGTGCGCATAACCTTCCTAGGCTCTTCAAAACTACTGAAAAATTCTTTTTGGCCTGCTGTCCAAAAACTGTAATACTCTAACAACTTCTGTAAATCTAGCTTTCCTCCTCTTATTCTTTCTGATCTGATGGTTCATGTTTGCTAACTCTCCAACTGAAAGGCCAATTGCTCTTTGAGCTCTCCTTAATATTATCCCTACTCCTACAAACACTAGTGAAAACGAAATATCGCACTTCGTCTCTCCTCTCTTCTCCTTCTCAGGTGTCCTGATGCCTTACTTGCCGTTGTGTACTAATTGAATGCGAGATGCAAATGAGAAATCCCTCATAATAGAACTGTAGGAGGGAGGCTGTGTGTGCCTGCAGGAATGCATCCTCCCCCTGATGGTTATGACCCGCGCCGAGTGTGTCGGCGTGACTGGCGCGCCTACCCTCTTTCATAATTCATATATTACTCTATGTACCAATGACTAACAACCTTTCCCTCCAGTGATGTTCCTGTAGCAAACGCACACTCGTCCAAGACACTAGGTTCCAGACAAAAGAGAGAGAGGCCACTCTGATCCTAGTTCATATACTACTCAGACCCCGATTCCTAGCTCTCACTTGATTCTATCTAAGATCTTTGAAACCCTTTCTCCAACTCTCATAAAAATTATATACTATAGGAATCAGTTCTGGAAT
The DNA here is from genome assembly GCA_015478945.1 of Trachelipus rathkii. Classification (NCBI taxonomy): domain Eukaryota; kingdom Metazoa; phylum Arthropoda; class Malacostraca; order Isopoda; family Trachelipodidae; genus Trachelipus; species Trachelipus rathkii. The sequence continues at coordinate 35,838 of JABUQX010043892.1, forward strand.
CTACATTCACTCTTTCCGAATCAGCTACAGATACATGGCCTTTCGTGCAAAGTGCTCGGAGGACTCTACCTGAGAGCCGAATATACTTTCCTATCTTACTGCATTTATGGTTTTCCGCCTACTTAGGAACTATATATACTAAGATAAAGTATGATGTGAGTAGGTAATTTTTAAAAGATAATATACCAAAAGCAATCCACCTTTAAACTCTATCCTGATATGAAATCGATAAGGAGAAGAATCAAAACCTTAGCATTGCTTTCAGATTAGCGGTCACTTCTCTCCAAGCTCTGACCTTCCTTTTGCTGACATGGGTTTCCTCCTTTCTCTTTGTAACCTTAACTTTTAGTATCTATTCTACATTAGGTAGAGTGTTTGTTGAACTGTTGCTATAAATAAATATTTGTGATATTTCATGGGGTCATTAATGTTCTTTTTCTTGTCAATTGTGGTGTTCCTCAGTAGGTTTCAGTCTTATCTCCATAACTTTATTACGCTACTTATTTACTATTAATCATCGTATCCTCACCAGAAACATTAAATCTTAAACTCTATTCCACATAGTAAATATATGCCGTATATCAATCGACTACCTTCAATTCTTCATACTCATTTCAATTTCTGCTCCCTCATTTTATTGCTTTCATAGAAATTGTATAAACACCCCGTTATGTATTTATCTTCTACACCATTCCTTTTCTCATATATAGTTAGTGAATTACCTTTAAGTAGTAGTTCTTTATCCTTTGTGAAATTTAATTTTCTTTTAAAACTCTAACTAACTTCTTAAAATCTCCCTCTCTAAAACACCTTCCAAACTTATTTCCTATATGTTATGGAGGGTTTGTTTTCTTCTACTCTAGAGACAATATTTGACATTCATTTTGCTATGGTGAAGTGAATAAATAAAATAAATTATATATTGTGCTTGGAAACCTCAACATTCCAACAATCTAAAGCCCGTTGCTTAGTAGGACTAGCTTATATACCTCAAAGAAAACTGGTATGAATGTATACATGTTATAAGGATATCTGTCAGAGAAATATGTTCTTAATCTCTCACTACGTCGCAGCAACCTCCAGACAGGGCCTCAATCTCAGCCCTCTTGACTATGGCAACGCCTCCATAGACTGCTCATATCTGGCTGGCTCCTCTGGTTTTTCACCCTGGCTTATTGGACAAGTAGGGTATCGAGTTCATAATAGGCCTAAAAGACTTATAAAACTGTTTCCGTACTTTTCCACTTCTATACATAGAATACCCTCATATCTTTAGCGGTCAGGCTGGATGTTGGGCTTTATCTCTTTTACTATTAAGTATAACTATGTAGTCATCGGCAGAGTGCTCGATTAGTAAGGAGCTTGTCTACTCCGTACCTACTCCCCTCTAATCTTTTACGACGCCCTCGATAGCTACAAGTAAGATAGAGCTGTTTATGTTATATACTGCGCGATGCAGTTCTATTATATGATGACCAGTATATATATTAAACGGTCACAACAATAATCATAGGTGTAGTAACCACATGACAGAAGTAGCTATCACAACAAATACATCGGCATACCTTCTCATCTGCTAAGAGACTCTCATTCCAACTTCCGTTAGTATTCAAACGTAGACTAGATATATTATAAATCTCCTCATAACTACCTAAAGCTCAGTCGTCTTAAGTAGTCATCATACTGATAAAACGTAAAATTAAAATTAATTGATCAATTAGTTGAGGTGCTCTATATACTAGAGGACATGAAAAACGACCCTCTCTCCTCTGAATTTAGGATAGTCATACTAGCAACCAAAAGATGAGATGGCTAAAAACAAAATAAAATAACTAAGAAAATGAATAAAAAATAAATGGATAGAACCAACTGTTAATATAAAGCCCAACAATTGACAAAATTATTATAGTTAATTGGTGTCAGTACATGCTTTAAATCTATGCAGGAAAGCCTAAATAAGACTTACAGACATAACTAGAGTTCCAACAGGACGTAATATAACTAGATCAAGTAAGAATATGCTTAACGCTGAATTTAAAAAAGCACACATCCAGTTTGACTTCAAAGCCAATTATTGAAAAGAAAACACATTAAAACTATACAAATAAAAAATTATTATAATGTTATTAATAATAATTAAATATAAGTTAGCAATTAATATATATATATACTACACATCATATAGAATGAATTACTAGTATATGCATTAGTTATTGATGTATTCTTTTTAAGACAAGTTAAAAATGATTATTATCTAAACATAAGTACTATGCTTAATAAACTGTATCTCTGAGCAACTATAAATAAGCGCAGGATTATATAGTTGCACGAGATATGTTATAGATGAGGGCAAGATTAATTGCCCCCCAATGGTAATTACACCCTCATAGCATAGATCGCACTAACTAATATATTATAATATATATATAATAAATAATTACAAAAATTAAATATATATATTAATATAATAAACTATAGATATATTATAAAATATATATAATTAGCAATAATATATTTAAAATACATAAAGAATAGAAATTCTATTATTAATAAAACTTAATAAAATAATATATATACTATATATTATATAAATAAAATTATAAATAGAATACAATATATTTTAGTTGACGTTTATTAAATAAGATAAAACAGTAAGAATTGAAATAGAAATGTCAATTTCTGAGGATAATATCACTAAATACTTAATTATGTTTTACTAACCACATAGCATATCGTCGATCTCAACATGCCAGCTACCTGAAAGCTATCAAGAGTTGCCTAGAATAATATATATTATATAAGATGAGGGAAATAATAGCTGATAATATAAAACAAATCTCTACACGAACTCTTGATAAACGCTCCTATTCTCCTGCCTAATCTATACAATACTAAATGACACTCGTGGCATTTACTGATTCTGATAGTATTACAGATATGGAAGGACCCTCCTCACGAGGGGTTCCAACACCATCTTATCTTCCTTCTTCGTTACCTCTCATGCATTCCTCATATCCCTCTCTATCGATCCTGATAAATCTTCCTCTCCTACATTCCTCATTCTTCCTTCTTCTTCTTCTCTTACGACCACTTTATCTCGTGCATTTCATACCTTTATCTAAAGAATAATTATCTGACTATATATATCTTTGGATAGAATGAGAAACCTATAGCAACTCTTCCGGGAACCTTTACCATTTCCCAGGCTGACGGCGTTACTAGGCCTGGCGGCTGTAGCTGCACAACAAACAAACCGAACAATAGAGATAACTCTTCAGCTGCAAACTATATATAATAATTTATTATTATTATTATTTAAAATTATATTTTTTAAATATAATTATTATTTTTTATTGTATATTTATATCTAATTGAAGATTTTTTTTTTAAAATAATGATATTATTATTTTTTTTAATATTTTATTTTTTATTTTTTTTTTTTTTTTTTATTTAATTTTTTTTTTATAAATACTTTATATATTTTATTCAGAATAATTTATCTATTTAGTTATTTATCTTTATTTATTTATATTATATTAATTAATTGATTAAGATAATTTAATTAATTAATTAATTAATAATTAATAAAATATATAATCTCAGACATATATTAATTTAATTTTAAAATAATTATATAAAATTTAAAAATATTATTTAATATCAGTTTAATAAATTTACGAACTTTTTCTTTAAATTGATATATTATAATTATATTATACCCTGGCGGGGTACATATAGTAAAACGACCTTTTCTGACATAGTCAGTCAAATTAATAATTACTAGATCTAACTTTTCGGTTTTTAACTCACGGCCTTCTATAATTATATTACAAACTTGATCATACTACGAGCGACAATAATAAATATATATCTAATATATCCCAATATGAATGTTTAATTTTAAATATATTTTCTAATAACGATTATATTTTTTCAAGTCATACACCAGAGTCAATAGTAGTAAAGACGAAATTAAAGAATCGAATTAATAGTGGGTTAAAAAAACATCGATATAATCGAACTTGATAACCATAAATTAAATGATTCTATCGATTATTAAATCCTTCTGATGATAACCAAAATAAATAAACCTTATTTATGATGAGGTACTATATAAGCTCCCCCTTTAGGGGGGTAGATTAAAAAACCAATGAGTTCAGGGTTCATTTAACCTTAAAAACCTCTTGAAAAGTCGGTATTACTTCTCAAGAACCTTTATAAATTCGATAGGATTATATCTCACTGACCTTTAAAAATACCCTAGATTTTGATGTATCAAATACAGCAAATATCATATTAATGAAAAGATTGGAAATTTCCAAGTACTTTTCTTACCGACTTATGTAAATTCAGGAAGTATAATCCAATAACAGCTCTAAGTGACTTGGTTTTCAACGTCTATTATAGACCAGTCGACTGAATTTGCATACTTAGGTGCATTAAAGTTTAGTAGGAAAATCTTCCTATAAAATCCTCCGTGAAGTTGGTAGATCTTTGAACCATAAATTATGGATCAAAAAATACAGCTGATAAAAAAAAAAATTAGCTAAAAATAAAGCTAATAAGAAAAGTGCCAAAAAATGCCTAAAAAAGATCAAATATTTCTAATAACAGGATATAAATAAGGTTGCCTTAGATTAATTTAGCGTCAAAACCTGCGCATAATTTTCATAATGTAAATTAAACACCAAATCGTGTAAAACCAATGCAAATGTCGTAAAAATTCAGTAATAAAAAGTACCAAAAAAAGCGACAAGAAAATTTAACGAGATTAGAGTAGCCGAGATTTAGCGACAAAAATATCATGTGCAGCCATCATAGATTGGCCGTATCAATAGTTGTCCACTACCTTACTTACTACTTTAATTGTGCCCATAAAAAATTCCATATGTTAATAAAAAATAATAAAAATAATTATTATTTATAAGCATTATGCTGTTAAAAAAGATATTAGATTGAGGATGAAGGAAATTCATCAGATTTAATAAACAAAAGTTATAAAGAGAATTGGATATATAACATAATATAAAGTTAACATTCATAAGTTGAAATGAATTATTTTTCCATAATACCTAAAGCAGGTAACATTCATTAATTAAATATATGTAATTAAAGTATAAAATAAAAAGTATTGAAACTGCATATAATAATATTATATTATAGGATCACAAAAGTGCTCAAAATGCCATAGCAGGTATAGTATGCTTTTAGATTTTATAGGATAGAAAATGGATGATATAAGTAATAATTATAGCTCTTTGGATGTTATATAAATACTAGATTACATGAATATTTATTTTTTGCTTGGTATGATGTATATGTAAAAACAAAATAATTGATAATCTATAAACCTATTTCCTAGAATTGATTTAGTAGGAGACAATAACTTGCTAATGTCACAACCATCCAAATTTTTAATAGGATGAGTTAGATATGAAACAAACAAAAGGAGATATATGTATTTGATTAATTGATTTAATCTATATTGCTATTCAAACATTATGCTGATTAAAAAAAAAAATGATGTAATACATTAGGTAAATGGTACGAATATGATTATACATATATAATATGAAGTGTATACTAGACAACTAATTAACAATTATAAGAATTCATAGAAATAGCTAAATATATAAATACTAACGGAGTATAATTAAATAGTTCCAGGTAAGTTGTTGAATATAGGGAAGATATATTATAAGAAGTAAAGTAATAGGTTGATTCTTTTAAATTAGTAAAGGTATTTAATGAATACACATATAAGAAATAGAAAAAGCATTAGGTTATCATAAATCTTTTATTATATCAAGATATATAAGCTCATTATGACGTACAGAGTGCTACAAAATCTGTGAGAAAAGAATATAAATTAGATTGACTTTCAATAAAACTATAAAAAAAACTTAAATAAAAAAAAATAATTGATCAATGCGCCATATAATAAGTACCAAGAAATGCTTAATAGAATAACTAATTACAGTTACATTTCTTTCAGCCTGGATAAAAGCAATTAAATTGGAATTTATAAGATATGCTTACGACGATATATAAAATAATATATAGAAAAAGAGGAACAGATATTAGAGACTTTCACAAAAAATTAACCAGAAAAAGCCTTTAAAAAACAAGATATATATATAAATATAGTTAATGTCAAATAATGACTTAGTTATCCATAAGATATTAATACAAAAATAAAAATAGCACTCTTATTTTATCAAAAATATTTTATATATAATTAAATTTACTACTCAATTTAAGATAATGGAAGAAATCATATGATATTAAGGTGTGTAATATAAGAATAAAATAACTATTGAATGGAATAACCAAATGAAGTTTAAACATTCAATTTATTCTTTCCCTATTAAAGCCTATCTTGGCATGATGGGCCGTCAATTATATAAAGTAAATCATTCTCAATAGATCACACCCTGCATCAAACACTAGAACAACCCTTGAATCTAGAAAAAAAAATTAACAGCAAGATGCTATTTTGGCATATACAACAACACTCTTCCTTCCCCGCACAGCCAGCCATTATTAAACACATTCAAAACCAATTAACACATAGAAAGATTTCTACATATCCAAATAACACTAAGCTCCATGAACGTTCATCTGAAATTTCCAACACTCAACAAATATTGGACTGCCAAACTAGGGTAATGCTGTAATGGCTCCGCTTTGGGCACCACCCACCCCCTTCAGGGATAAATATTTAAATAACTTAATGATCCCTCTACCTACTGTCAAAGTTGTCCCTCCCAAGCAAGCGACGACACAAAACATCT
>JABUQX010043893.1:0-35192 GCA_015478945.1 Trachelipus rathkii
TACATACGGTCTCTTATATATATATATATCCTGGCCTACTCTAATATATATATATATTCTATCTATTATATATAAGAATATATTATCTATATATATTCTTCTCTATATATCTAATATCATATATATCTATTATATATTATATTTCTCTCTTCTATCTATTCTATCTATATATAATAATTAATCATATATCCTTTCTTCATAAATCCAATTCTTTAGAATTTCTATTATATATATTCATTTATCTATATTCTATAACTCTATACTATAATATATATATATATTAATATATATTATTTAATCTATATTAGTATCAGATTATCTATCTATTCATGTTAAATTATCCATTGATGTGAAATTATCTATTGATGTTAGACTCAGTTATTATCTGTCTATATTCCCTTTCTATACTAGCTTTACCTATATATATTATATATTCAACGGCCGACTACCCCTATTATTATTTATTAGCTCACATTCTGCGTTCACCTTATTTCTACTATTCGACTATCTTATTATCCAGTTAATTACTCTGCATCTGCACTCTATATCTCCTTTATACTATATAATATTATCATCTATATCTTATCTCTCTATTCCAACTACTTATTATATTTATTTTTACGTCTTATAGTATTCTGTATTCATTCTCTCTCTATCTATCTATTAACTCTCTCATTGAATACCTTCTCCTTTAAGAATATATCATGTAATTCAATCTCTACTCTTATAAAAGATATATTCATTCTATATATAAATATAGATATTATATATATATATATATATCTATATTTCTTTATATAATTATATTATTAGCGGCCGTCCGGGTACTTACGAGAGGTGCACCCGCCGGGTCACTCGGCCGATGTGGAAGGCCCGTATTATTTTACCCTCTATATACCCGTGCGGATAGGTAGGAGCGTGAGGCCTCGCGCCATATCTATCACTACTAGCTATACCTACTGAGCGTTACTACTCTTTATATCTTTTGACTATACTACTACTAATTATCGTATTTGAGCTACTACCTTATATAGTGTCCCCCCTTATCCCACTTTATTTACATGACTTAATTATACTAGCGTTTTTCTTTCAGCACTATAATTTTTATGTATATTCATTTATTTTTATATATATATGAGAGCCTTATTCCTACCGTATTTTATTCACTTAGCACTTACTTTATATTCAACCTATCTTTTTCCCCGACCTCCGGGACCTTCCCCCGTTTCCTACTACTGTACTACTTCTATATCTACCCCCGTGTATTTATGAACTCTGGATCTTTAGTCATGCTCCTTTCATGGGTCCCTCTTTATTCGCCCCCATATATCCTCTTGTCTTTTGAGCTATTTATTATTACTTTGTCTTGAGTCATTCATATATAATTTATATTTTAGGCCACCTTATGAATAGTTTTCTCCACCTCACTTTTACTCTAGCGACTTATTATTATTATTAGCCTTCTCTATTTCCTTATTCTTATATTTCTGCAGCTTCTATTCTACTTTTTTGCACTGTGTTTATTGTCCAACAGTAAGCTGTTGGCTAGCGCTCAGAGCGTTTATTTGTCTGACTGTTATTTACCGGTCTATAGTTACTACTAGTTTGTGCTATCATCACCTCATCTAGTACTACTCTTCGTATGTACTGCTCCCTATACTGCTGAGGTATTCAATCTTAACATGAATAGTATGATATATGTATTTATAAAGATCTTTTTATAGAATCTGAGCTTATTATACATTCGTCTCTCATTGTATTGGGTTAGCGTGCGTAACCTGATCGTGTAATTATTATCAGTACATCTTGAATTATTGTTATGTCGAACCAATGTTTCCTTTCAACAATTCGTCTGTATTTTTCTTTTATTACTTACAAACTATAATGAAATTTTCCTCTCTCTTTGCATACTGTATATTTTATGTTACTGTTATAATGCATGATTGGTTGAAATTGTTGTAACTTAATAATGCGTTAATAGTACCCTATTTTTTTATCTTTATAGCTCACTCCTCACTTTTCCCTGTATGTCATTTACTCGCTCACTACCTCGCATATACTATCTTCTTATTATATTATTATATATTCATACTCTATATTCTATCTATCTACTATCTATTAATATTCTATATATATTATATTATCGATCTCTCATATATATATATATTCTATCTATATCTTTTTACGTATTTCTATTTCTATATATCCTAATATTAACCTTTTGATCTTATAAAAATAAAATGTAATTTATAGTTTTCAAAATAACAACATTTGAAATCTAATTAAGTAATTGATTAACTGCAAAAGTTAAATAAACTCTGGAATATTTGTCAATCATATGAAATTTGTTTAAAGTGTAAAATCAAATTTAAAGGGAAATTATGAAAAGAGTTTTTAAATAATGAAATTATTTATTCGTTGGAAAATTTCATAGAGTAATTTAATTTAGTTAATATAACATTTTAAACATACCATTTCTTTTTCTTAGATTTATTTATACAATTTCAAAATACAAATAAATTAAAATTCTAAATTTGATAAAATAAATGATTCGAAATAATTACAAATATTATATATATATCTCTAATATATATACTCATTAATTCTGATTATCTCTATCTCTGATTATATACTATCTATATATTATCTCATATCTATCTTAATCTATATCTCTCTCTATTCTTTCTATATCTATCTATATATCTTATTATCTTATATATTAATATTCATTCTCTTACTATTATATTATTCTATATTTAATATCTATCTATGGCCAACTCTTATATCTCTATATATATATACTATATATATATATATATTATATTTTATTATATATCTATTATCTTTATCTATCTACTATTATCTATATGTAGGTACTACCTAGTTATACTTTATTATTTGCACTCATGTTTTTTATGCTCCATCACCCTTATTTTATTCATATCTGTTTATTCCCTACCCTTTTACAACTTTTCATTTTTGTGTTAGTTCTATTAGCTTATGCTATTTGAATTTATTTACTGCTCACCTTATTCCTTTCTGAGATATGTGAGCCGCTTTATAGTGACTTCTGCCCGCAGCATTAGCGTTATAATCTACTTTTTTTATCACTCACCTCACTTCCAGTTCTCCCTTATTTCTGCATTCGTTATTCTTTTGCCATACGCTATAATTTTTACTAGGCTCCCTTATTGACCTGACTTTCTCATTATATATTAGTACCTACTACTTCGCACATTACTACTCTATCTCTTAACTATCTTAATATTATCTTACATTATATATCTTATCTTATATTATCCTTCTACTCATATATATATATTTATAATTCATAATATATATTCATTATATCATAATCATTATCTATATACTCTCTATTATTATATATGAACATTATAAGTTGGTGAAATATCATAGATTAATATTAGTGTTAGGTTAGTTTATGGCTATAATAGTTTTGGTTAGGTAGTTTTACATACTAAGGTTTAAGTTAGCGTTAGGTAGGTTTAAGGTTAGGTTAGGTTTAGGGCTTAGGTTGGTTTCAGGTTAGGTTATGGTTAGGTAGGTTACCCAATAAATTTATTCATACTGTTATTTTTACCTTCGTCATGTGTAGTAGTGATGTGTGATCTTGCGTAAACATGATAGAGATGACTCAGTGAGTAGATGTAATGTTGGAGTGTGTTGTTGCGGTGGCTTCGGCGTCGGCAGCTAAGCGATCGTTCCATATAACTCAGCTCGCTTCTTATTGACTCATGTCATTCACTCTTTTGCTAATTATGTCCCTATTTACTATAACGTACAATTAGTCTTACTACTTCCTGATAGCGCCCACTCACTTTATTTATGTTATTTTGCCTTATTGTTACCCTATTACCTGTAGTACCGTTGAGCTTATTGCTTGCCTCTTGGCTCTCTTACTATATTATACGTTAATCTTTTATCTATTCACCCTCTCTTATACTTTTGCGTTTCTGTCTACGCTAGATTCATTCTACTTTTATATCTCAATTTCTTTGCTCTGTACTTTTTACTCAATCACCTAACAGATGAGGCTGTCATACTCAACTCATACTATTATATCATAGGCTGTACTCTAACTACCCTGCTACCGCCCCGCAGGTTTTTTTATATCCATATTCACTCTTTTCTGCGTGTTCTTTTATTCTCTGACTATTCTCATTACTTTCCCCCTCTTTCTCTGTCCCCTCCCTAACACGTGAGGCTCCTCTTATTATCCTATTATTATATTTCTGCCTAGGCAATCATTGCTCTTATGCTCCCAGTGAGTCTCCCTTTTAATCATTTATTTATTATCTACACTATCATACCATCAGCGTATTCAGCTCTTTATTTTTCTAGTTCCCTACTATGTCCTCTTATACCCATACTAAACCACAACTTCTGGATATCTTTAAAAGAAAAGAACAAGAACACCATTATAAATTATTACTCATTATTATAGTTACTACTTTATTATGGTCACCTTACCTTACTGTTTATCGCTTTACTATTCACCTCTATTGCCCGTACTTTATGTAGTGTCATGTGGGTTAGGGGTTTTCTTTTCCTGCTAATACATGTATAGTGAGCTTCCTTGCTTATCTTTACTTATATAATATCTTAGTCTAGTGAGGTGAGTACAACTACTTCTCCGCTCACCTCTGACTACTGTGCTATTACTCCTCACCTGTCTTCTATTATATTTTAGCAATATTATTAAACAAAACTGTCCTGACCTCTATTATTGTAGGTTCTTTGAGTGTATCATGTACAGTCGTAGTAATGGAGAGCTCATATATATTGGTATGACCAAGCGTCAGCACAACAGCTGGACGTGTGCACATTCGTATTCAGGTTGAGTGTGTACCATTGTTGAGTTTAAATAACAGAACAGCTTTTGGCATCACAAATTAATGTTCCTTCACCAAGACATCTGGAAATGTTCTCTTCTTCCATTTTTTCAATTTTTTTTAAACTTACTTCTGCACTATTATTACTAAGAGTCAATAGGAAATTAATATGTTTTGGCAATTCTCATATACATATGTGTGAGAGTATATATATATCTCTATATTATCTAATTTAATTATAGTCGTCATTTACTACTAGCTTCTCCATTTTCTGTGGGCTATGTCTTATATCATACGCTTATTCACCTCATGTCGTGAGCTATAACTGTCTCTGAGAGCCTATTCACACTACTTTCAGTATTACGCCTTACTGCTCTAGCTCCCTCAGACCTCGTATAATATTCTCGTTCATCATAGTACGGTCTGTTACTGCTTTATGTTATATTATACTCACTCTATTATTAATATATATATATCAGACTGATAGTATAGTTGGCCTGAGTGAGCTAGACTACTGAGAGTGAGGATTTGCGCCTACTATCCCGTGACTACCGCTATAATAGTAAGGGTACGTCGAGTACCCTCATCACTGTCCTAGGTACCTAACACTACGTCATATATTATGTATCACCTATATATATATATGCCTTGTCATATATACTCATTAAGCTCATATATAAATATATCTATGATATATTAAGTTTCCGTGTGCCTAGACGATATACTATGCTGCCCGACTACTTTCAGTTTTCACATGAATCAAAACTGACTAATACGACTTGTTGCCTTATATTAGCTATACCTCCTAGTTTCACTATTCAGGTTGTATTATCTATTCTCTTTTGCTGATTATTCTGCTTGTTCGTAGCTTTGCTAATATAGTATTATATGTCTAATATACGTAGGAGCTGCCTTTAGTCTAGTACTTTCTCCTTATTACTACTTATATATTACTTTCCTTTGATCCGCCTACTATGACTTTTCACGGTCTGTCTTATGCTTCATTCCTGAGCCTGTTCGTCTAAGCCTTTTTTTATTGTTTATGTGTGCTTATTCATATTATATTTTATTATTATTACTTGTTACTACTATCCCATACTTACTCGCCACCTGGCTCCTTCCCCCTACCTATTATCACCCTCTACTATGTACTCTTATCCCTCCTACTTGCTATATTTAATACTGACGTCATCAGCCCTATTACATTTATTCTGTATAGTGCTAGTTACTCCTTGACTTCTTTTGATCTGAGTTACGGTCCCTATATACTGTATATTATTATATTTTATTTTATATTTTTTTTATTATTGGCCTCCTTATACCTTCTTGGTGCCTATCTCATATACTGTTGAGTTTACTATTATATCTCTACTTATAGTAGTCTATACCTTTTACTTTGAGTCTCCTACCTTATACACTTCTATTTATGCCACGCTCGGAACGACTTCTAGACCTTCCAGCAACACTCTTTTTTACACATGAAGAGTGAGGTTACTAACTACCTCATCATCTCTACTATCTACTATATATTATCCTACATCTTCATTATATACTATCTTTGCCCCCACTCTCTATGCGAATTCCTACTATATTATACCCCTAATTATCGCTTCTTCGCCTATTATCGCTTCGCGCCTATATATAGTCCCTCAGCCTGTTGACCTCATATCGAGCGCATCCTTCACGTTACATATATACTATATTATATATATATATATTATATATATCTATTATATATATATACTATATATAATATTTTAATTACATTTATATATATATATACTACTATACTGTTATATATATATATATATATATAGCCTACCCTTAACTTGACTATTATGTTCCTTTATTGTATTTGTTTACTATATATTACTATATATATATATTATACTAATATATTATTATGATGATTTGAATATTGAGATTACATCCTATATAATAAAAGTTTGTTAAATTTTAGTAGATTGTCAATTAAGACTTTATATTTTTTCTATAGAAGACATATAAAAATTTTAAAGTTTGAATTGTTGATAGTATCTCAAATTTTCAATTATTATTTAAAGTTCACATCTTTACTTTCTTTAATTTATAATTCTCATAAAGATTTTGTTTGTAACTATTTATATATGGTGGCTTTCAGTTGTTTTTTAAATTATAATATTTTTTTTGTTATCAATAAATATTTATTGTTGTATCTAGTAATTTAAAATTACATTACTTTATAAAAAGTATTTATAAATATTTATTTTCTATTAAATATAAATTAAATATCGAAAAGCACATTGAAATTTCTCTGAATTTGGCAATCCGTGATAGTATAATTTTAATGTGTTAAAAGAGCTTATCTTTAATTAAGCTTACTATTTTGTGAGTCTCATCTTAATTGAGATTATACTTATATATATATTTAAGTAATAATTTATTTATTTGAATTTTTCTTATCACAAATTTGAAGGAAAGGTTAAATTTGAAAAATAGATTAGTATCTTAATTGCTGTGGCTATGGTAAAGGGCGCATACTGATATATATAAATATCCACTCCATCTATCACCGTCACCTAACACAAATTCTATTTTTTTTTTTTTTTTTTTTTTTTTTTTTTTTTTTTTTTTTTTTTTTTTTTTTTAAAGTGTTATATTATTGATTGTTTCACTATTTAAGTCATATTAATTTTCTAGTTAACTAATGCACGATATTATCATTATTATTATTATTATTAATTATATTATTATATTATTATTATTATTATTAATTATTATTATTATTATTATTATTATTATTATTATTATTAATATGAGAGTTCAAAATATTATTATTATTCATTATTATTATTATTATTATTATTATTATTATTATTATTATTATTATATTATTATTAATTATTATTATTATTATTATTATTATTATTATTATTATTATTATTATTATTATTATTATTATTATTACTATTATTATTATTATTATTATCTATTATTATTATTATTATTATTATTATTATTATTATTATTAATTATTCATTATTATTAATTATTATTGTTATTATTACTTATTATTATTATTATTATAATTATTATATTATATTATTATATTAATTATTATTATTATTATTAAAAACTGAATATTGTTTATTACAATGACAATCATGAAATGAGAGAAAAATTCCGGTAAGCTTTAAACAAAGGAGGTAATAATATTAATATTGCCTGTGTAAACTTGTGAACTCTGATGCTATAAATACGTTTTTAATATCTCTGCCATCATTTATCCAAAGAAGAAATAGTATAATAAGAAAATTTTAACTTAACCTTTTTAATTTTATAATAGTTTTTTATTCTATTTAAGAGCATGTACAGTTAAAAGAGAAAAGACATATAAATAAACATTATTAAATGAAACATTAGAATGACAAATAATATATATATATATATATATATATATATATATATATATAATATATATATTATATATACTATATTATATATATATATATATATATAATATATAAATATATACTATATATAAAATATAATATATACTGCCATATATATAATATATATATATTATAATTATATATATATAATATATATATTATAATATAATATTATATATATATTATAACTATAATATATATACTATTTAAATAATTTTAAATTGTAAGGTATAAAAATGTTAAATTTTTTAACGTCTGTTTTAGTATAATTTTTCAACATCCGGATGCGGATGCGGATAGCAGATAGTTAAATAAGGCGGATAAGGAATGTTTCCTTTCCTATATATTAAAGGCTATCACAAAATGAAGAATTGAAGTTTTTGAAACATTGATCCCAACCATATTCCTGTCAAGTATAATATATTATATATTATATATATACTATCATATATATATATATATTATATATCATATTATATATATATATATTATATATATATGTATATATATATATATATACTATAATAATATATATATACTATATATAATTATATTATATATATAATATATATATATATATATATATATATCTAATATAATCATATATAATAATATATTATATATGTCAATATAATACTATAATATATATATATATATATAATAACTATATATATATATAATATAATTATATATATATATATACTATATATATATATATATATATATATATAAATGGCATTGGATTTCCACCCCAACCTCTTTGTAACAATCTGTGCAAATTATTGAATAGTTTTTGGCACAGATACTGGTATATTGTGTGTTTCTGGGATACTGGACGGGGAATCAAATCTTCATGTATCCTACAAACCTTTTTCTCCAACCTCCACCCTTTTGAAAAGTGGTTAATTTAAAGTTAATGAATTAAGTCTCTTTATTCCTTGTCAATACTCAAATTTTATTAAGGGTAGGTTATGTTTTTAAAATTAAAGTTTTTCGTTTATTTCTTCATAAAGTCGGGCACTTCTGTCTTTATAGTATGCCCAACAAAATTGAAAAGTTGTTCACTGGAAACACTTCTCGAAACGCAGCTTATGATTATGTAATCAACTTTTGTCATATCTCGATACTCTTTTATCATTTTAAAGCATCTTCCTGTGGACTCAGTCTTTTTTTTATACTTTTCTAAGTGCTCCTCGTTATTGTAGCTACTGGAAGAAAGAATTGTACTTAGAGTCTCAGTTAGTGATTTACTCGTACTGGAAGAAGGGGGTGAAGAATCTCTCTTTTATTTTCTTTCTTTTCGGTTCAGCATCCTCTAAATGTTTTTTTTTCAAATTTCATGTCATCACAAAGTCGAGCTAGAAAATGCCATTCTTGATCATTCCGTTAAATCTTCTGTGAGGCTCGACTTTCAAAGTTTGCGTCATATAACTAACACTTGCTTTCCCTTTCCATAATCTTCAAGCAATGACAATGATTGCTCAGATGTTTCAGGTTTATCACATACAGTTTTCTTTAGAGCTGTTTTAAAGTTAGCTATTAAAGGTATGACATCCCCAACTGTAGATGTCGATTTCCTAAGCTTTTTTTGTAATTTATTCCTAAGGTTCTAGAGATTTCACACATTTAGATAATGTTATCCATTCTAAATTGTTAAGAATAGGTATTTTGGATTTGCTAGAAGCATACATGCAAAGCAACTCTTTCAATTCTTCGGTTCTTTTCATCATATGCAAAGTGATGATCTATCTTGTAGAAGAATCATGTTCAGCGTATAATACATGCATTTGGAGCCTCGATTGAAATTTCATTAACTCTTCCTGACCCATGACTGAATGATGGAAATGAGTGGCAAATGTGCGACATTTGATAATGAGGTCATTATCACATTTTATGAGTCTATTCAACTTTTAATTCCTAACTCTATTTTATGTACTGTACAATCCAAATTATTTAACTCAGAAAGGATAAGTGTTTTATTTATATTTTGTCTAGAATAGCGCATTACACAATGAATGCTTGTTCTTTCAAAGTCCCATTTTTCCAACATTTGGGCAAATTTCTTGAAATGCATTCCCATGTGAGCCGATCTTCTAAGGTACAGCGACTAATACAAGATTTATTCTCTCATATTTCTTGCAGATAGTATGTACAGTTAAATCAGTAACGACACCCCATTTGAAGTATCTGACAATATATCTGTATTGAAAGCAAGTTCATGGCATTGCTTCATTTCATTAATTAAATATTTGTTTTACTTCATTGAAAACAGATTCATATATTTCATTGTATTTTAGGGACGAGTAGAAATTCCGTCGCCTCAGTTTGTATTGGGGAACAACTTCCTCCAATAATTTAATGAATCCAATATCTTCCACATGTTTGAATAGTAGATCATCCATCATTATCATTTCAGGTATACGTTAATCCACTCTCTTAGACTTGTAATCAGTTGTATCCCTATGTTTCGGAGCCGGAAAATACTTTTGAATATTTTATTTCATTTTCTAAGCAGCAATATTTTTCTTTTTGCCTTTATCTTCTTTTTGACATCCTTCTTCATCAGGTACGCCTTTAAACTGTTCTTTGTTCTTCGGTCTTAATGGATTTATCATCTAAGTAGTTCTTCATCCTTTCCTAGAAAACGTATTATCACAAATAGACCATTTTTACAGTCATTAGACTCTTTCTTAAAGTATTTCCACAAAGCACATTTCTTTGACGCAATAATAATATATGTAGACAAGAAAGTTTAATTAATATTTTAGTACTTCAAAATAATACAACTACTAACAATATCCGTTTTGTATAATCGAACATGAAACATGTAAAAGACGTCCAATGGTGCCTCAATCTACGATTAACAGGAGAAAAGGAGTTGCTATTGAGAGTTAAGAGGACAAATGGTTCAAATCCATGTCCTGCATTTAGAGTTATTAAAAATTTAAAATTAACGAAATTTTGATCTATAGATTAAATAAATTTTCACAAATGATTATCAAATATATGTCTGCTTAGTAACAGGTCTAAATAGTCTTTAATTTTATTTTTCCAATCTTTTTCTGCTAGCGTACCATGTCAGAGAAGCTAATGCAGAATCATGAAAAATATTATTACTATATTAAATGAATATAATATAAGTGTTTAGAAGCTAAGGGTAAAGATTAGTGAGATTGCCCGTCAGTGGATAGACGACAAGTTATTTTCTCGTTTATTTTTCTTATTTCATTACACACACAAACACACACACACACACACACATATATATATATATATATATATATATATATATATATATATATATATATATATTATATATATATATATATATATATATATATATATCATATATAATTATATATATTTATATATATATATATATATATATTATTAAGGTTATATATATATATATATATATATATATATATATATATATAAATATATATATCTATAGTTATATTATTTATATATATATATATATATATATATATATATATATATATATATATATATATATATATATATATATATATATATATATAATTTCTGTGGAGAGAGATATGAGTGTAGGCAATACTTTCCTTTAAAAACAAGATTATTCATAAGTATATTGCAATATAGTAGAGATGGTCGAGCCTTAGTCAAGTCACAAGATGTGCGCTGGAATACATTATGTGACTGCTTGAAAAGCTATCTAACCAACTGGCCTGCATTAATTACAGTATGTGACGGTGAAAAACGAAATGATTTGGAAAAGAAGGTGATAAGAAAAGTGATGGATACTAATTTAAAGAGGAATGCTGAAGACATGCTGAAAATCTCAAAGAATATTGCTGTTGCTTTAGACAGATTGCAAAGTGATTTGTGTAATATTGGCGATGCCACAGAAGTATGGAAAGAGGTTCAAGATTCATTAATAACACAGTTGAAGGGTGACAATCAGCTGAAGAAAAAAATTGACAAACGTGTTAGTGAAGCCTTAACTTCAGTGCATTATCTGGCATACATGCTTCATCCCTCGTACCAATAAGAAAAACTATCTGCAGATGAAGAATCTGAGGCAATGGAATGGGCAAATGATGCATACTCTAATGCCATGCCGGATATAATGAGGTATAAAGCTAGAACACCTCCATTCCTTCCCTACTTGTTTAAGGAAGAAACAATAAAAGTTGGTCCTTATGTCTGGTGGCTTTCACTGAGGCGTTCCATTTCTGATTCAATGAAAGAACTAGTTACTAGGTTGTTCACCACCACAGCTTCGTCAGCTGGAGTTGAAAGGGTTTTTTCTTCTTTTGGGGTGGTTCAATCCAAGTTAAGGAACAGACTTGGGACAGATAAAGCTGCAAAACTAGTGTTCATTTACAAAAACCTGAACACTAGTGAATAATAATTAGTAATTAAAATAACTGAATACTAGTATTATTATAATACTAAGGCATCGATCACTGCATCAGTCACATGGACTGTTATTAGTAGTACTAGTGTCATCAGAGTAGATGGCCATGTCCTTACTCTTTAGTAGTGTATACTGTATAATACTACGGTATTATATACTACTAAAGCCTAAAGAGTAAAGACATGGCCATCTACCCTGGTGACACTAGACACTAGTATTACTACTAAGTAGTAAGTACTAACAGTAAATGTGACTGATGCAGGGGGGGAAAAAAACCTGATGCAGTGAGCTCCAAGCTTACGTATTTTTATTTTGCCAGTACTTTGTCTGTTCAGGCTCAGCTCTCAGAGATAACTGATAAGCATATATATATATATATATATATATATATATATATATATATATATATACATATATTATAATATATATATATATATATATAGTGTAGTAACTTTAGTGAGAATACCTACAGTTAGTTAGAGCTAGTAAACAGTTTATTGCAAGTTGGGGGGGGGCGGCAAAAAAGGTTTGATATATATATATAAATAAATATATATATATATAAATTAATATATATATATATATATATATATATATAATATTATATTATATATATATATATATATATATATATATATATATATATATAAATTGCAAGTTATGTATTTAATTTATGGATTAATGATTATGAATCAAAAGCGTTCAAATTTTCTTCTTTTAGAATTTCGATAGAAAATAATTTTTCCGTAATGTATAAAAATTTAACAAATGATTTGAATAGTTGAAAATTAAAAGGATTTGTCTTTTCATTTTTGTCTATAACCTCAAATTGCATTATTTTGAAGCTCAACAAAATTTTGTTGAAGATTTGATTGGATATATATTAGGTATTATAAACTCTAATGAGTTCTATATTTGACAAATTATATTGATGAAGATCAAATTCTTGTATTACCCTATATGAAATTATGAAACCAACAATATTAAGTTATATCTCTTATATATAAACTACTTTGAAGTTTTAACACAGTGAGAAAGAACTAATATATCTGTTGTCATTATGTATCAAAAAATATGAAAAAAAAAAATCATTATTTTTTTTATTTTGATTTTTTTTTTTTTTTAATAAAAAAAAATCACCAACCCTGATAACTAAGAATAATTATTAATTTAGAAAAAAAATTTGCTTAAAAAATAAAAAAAATCAAAAAAATCAAAAAATCATTTTTTCAAAAAAAAATCAATTTGATTTAATCAACTGATTAAATCAATTTGATTTAATCAATGCCAACCCTGGTTTTAGTACTTCCGTATAGCTTAAAATTTTGCAGTTATATGATAATAAGTGACTATAAAATGTCATAAGAATCTCTTGTAAAACTCTAACATAAGTATGGATTTGCACAAAAACTTCCTTACTTCGCAGAACACCGACCATACCGTAATTGCAGCTACTTTCATTCAGCACATCATAACGTCCGACAAAAAACAAATTCCAAAGATTCGCTTTTTCAAAGTTCTCTGAATTCTTGTAAATCTTCAATTGAAAAAATAGTTTTGATTATTTTCACACAAATAGAATGGTAGAAAGATTTCCCTGTAGCTACCCATTTGTTTTCAAACGCAGGGCTCGCACGCAAAGCTCGTGCAGATTTATATTTTTATAAGTTTTCAATTTATAATATACTTTCAGCCGATTAATATTGATTTTGCCTTTCTGTCTATTATAATTATTATTATATTTAAGTTCTGGTTAATTATGACCATAAAAAAAAAAAAAACAATAATCAAAAAAAAACAACGAAAAACTGCACAAATCTGATCAAATATTGAGGGGCATTGCAGATTAGAATATAGAAAAGCAGGACTAGTTACAGATAAAACGATATTGGTCTCTAAGGTTTTTTAAAGACTTCGTATATTGACATCGTAAAATTAAAGTATTCAAGAAATTCAAATACGTTAATCGGCAGTTGATTTAATTGCATAGTTTCAAACTGGGAGTGCTGTGCACCAGAAATCGCATCTTCTATGTCTTACAGAGAGTTCTCAATATCTTTCACATTCGGAAGAAAACCTTAAATTTTTGTTGTGGTATTATATTACATCTAGACCACCCCTGTAATATATATTATATATTATATATATATATATATATATATATATAATATATATATCTTATAGTATAATATAATATATATATATTATATATATATTGAAGGATAGGGTGCATGGGATCTATTTTTATTTTTGGGTGACCTCTGCTATAAAAATATTTTCTCTTGTTATTGCATGGAAATAATTTTACATTAGTAATAGTTTTAAAATCCACTTCCCGATTACAAATAAATAAGAAACGATTGAACCTAAAAGGAATATCAGTAAAAGATTGTAATTAATTGGAAGCAAACTGTTCTATTATTATGTAATCAGTAAATCTCATAATTTGTCTTCAAACACAAGTAGTAAACCTTAGCATAAAATTTTCTATTTTTTCACGGAACGACAAACCAAGTCAAAATGGCGTCTAGTTGCTGCCGCTTACAAATAATTGTTGTTCAAGTTTCATCACATCGTACGTCTGGCAAATTTTTTTTCCAATTTTCTTTTTGAAAATATACAAACGATACTAAATTGTTATCCAATATTTCTTTTAAGTTGGAACTTTTTTTTTTTTTTTTTTTTTTTTTTTTTAATAAAAATTATATTTATATTTTATTTCATACATTAAAAATCATTTGAATTTCTGCGATGAACAACCAAACGTTTTCAGAGTATATATATATATTATATATATATTATTATATATAATATATATATACTATATATATATATTATATAAAATAATATATTATATATATATATTATATATAATATATATATACTATTGGTGATAATTGGTTTAGAGCGACAGAACTATCATCAATCCATATCTCAAAAACTACAATAGCACACAGGGAAAAGAATACGATTGCATGGAAGCTCGTCAATTTTAGGGCGGAAAAATGTAAAAAAAAAAAAAAAAAAAAAAAAAAAAAAAAATATTATCTTCAGAAAACTATAATAACTACAGTGAGAAAGAATATCTTAATTAGGAATCTTGTAAATTTTACATAGGGAAATGTAAAAAAATAAAAAAAATTAAAAAATGATATTAAAAATAATTATAGTAATATATTAGAGAGCCTATTTAGAGACCTTTTATTGGTTATTCGTAATTAAATGGACTTTCAATTAAAGTTTTGCTTTTTTTTTCTTTTACTAAAGAATACCCAAGGTATACCGCACCGATGGGCAAGGAGTCGGGTCTCTCGGCCTTCCGGGAACTACGGGGTAGACTAATCCCCCCCTCCGGGAGGGTCTCCGAAACCCCGCTTCTTTGGTATTTGGGTGTCGCGGGGGTTCCTCCGCCCCTTCCCCTATCGGGGTAATGGAAAACGTGCCCCCCTTGTTCCCCGTCGCTCGAGTCCCCCTACATTTGCCGTGTAATACCTTACAATATAAATATATATATATATTATTCCCCTGCTCCTAAAAATAAAAAAAAATCCATATACAAGACATAGATTTATTTATTTATTTTTTTAACATTTCCTAACTAAAATTTTACAAGGATTCCAAAAAGTATTCCTTTTCGCTGGTAGCTATTGTAGTTTTGAGAATATATTTTTTTTTCAAATTTTTTTTTTTTTTTTTTTTTGTTTAGGTTTTTAACTTTAAAATGTTGCCAGATTCCAACAATGTATTCCTTTCCTGTAACTATTGTAGTTTGAGATAGGGATCGATGAAAGTTGTCGCTCTAAACCAATATCACCTATATATATATAATATATTATATAGGCAAATTTGTAGAAAAACTGTACGTGACTAGCGAGATATAGTCAACCACCTCACAAGGATAGCTTAAAAACCAGAACCTCCTAAGTTTCCTGATCACAAACTGGTATTATATAAGAAAAATTAAATTTAGTTAAGTTAGGTAGGTTAGTTAGGGTAAGTTAGGGACCTCGGAGTCAGTTACAGTTCTTACAATTGCCTATATATATATATATATATATATTATATAATATATATATATATTATATATATATATATATATATATATATATATATCATATATATATATATAATAGCCCTGTTATGTTTTAAGACTCCGTCAGTTTGATTTTTTTTTGTTTTTTTTTAACTATTGATGAGTATATGATACTAACAATGACTATCAGGAGTTATGACATGATTCAAAAGTTCGAAATATTTTAAATAATATTTAAAATCACATTTATACATAAAAATTTTAAAAAATGGAATATCTCAAAACGACCGACACTTACAGAAAAACCAATTACATATTGAATCAGAATATCAGGAAATTACAAAAATTAAAAACAAAAAAAACAAAAAAAATATTTTTTTTTTCATAAATGAAATATCTCGAAAAGTACGACACTTACAGAAAAACCAATTACATATTTGGAATCAGCGTGTAAAGTTTATTACAAAAATGTAAAAAAAAAAAAAATTTTTTTTTTAAAATTAAAAAAAAAAAAAAAAAAAAAATTGGGGGGCCCGAGCCGAGGGGGGGAAGGGGGGGGGACGTTTCCATACCCTAGGGGAGGGGCGGAGAACCCCGCGACACCCAAATACCAAAGAGCGGGGTCCGGGACCCTCCCCGGAGGGGGAAATAGTCCTACCCTGCGTTCCCCGGAAGCGAGGAGACCCCGACCCCCGCCAACTTTGCGGTTTACCCTTGGGTATTCCTTTAGTTAAAAAAAAAAAAAAAAAAAATTTAAAACTGACGGAGTCGTAAAACCTAACTGGTCCTATATATTTGAAATCAGCGTAACCCCTTAAATGACTGTAGGATCATATACTAGAAATATATGAAAAAAAAAAAAAAAAAAAAAACAAAAACAGACAGAGTCTAAAAACATACAGGTCAATATATATAATATATATATATATTATATATATATATTATATATATATATATATATATAGTATATATATATATATATATATATATATATAGGCTATAATATTATATATATATATATATATAATACTATATATATATACGCTTATTTTTATAATTTATAAAATTTATATATTACTTCAAGGTACTTCCATAATTTGACAAATTTAAAAAATGATACCAAAACGATTTAAAAAAATGCCCAAAATGCCGGATACATGTAGCTATAGCAAGAAAAACGTGCGGATATGGGCACGAATAATGAAATGCTTAGCATTTAAATGCCAGGTATTATAATACTTGGCATTTAGATGCCAATTTAGTAATAGAAGGGCAGAAGACTTTCAACGCTGATTTTTATAAAAATACCATATATTCAAAAATATGTGTAATTGTGGCAAATTATTAAATTAGGACTGATATTTTCGCATGGAAATGCGACAGTGAAGGAGGATTAACAATGTTGATGCAATCTTAGTGCAGAATCTCAAAGAAACATAGTCTCACATACATATTCACTTCACTCTTCTATAAGATCTCCATGAAAGTATTCATAAAGTTCCTATCACTCAAAAAAATGTTGACAATGTAAGAGCTGCCCATAGGACTGGTCACTCACTCAAAGAGTCAAAACAGAGAACCACAAAGAATGTTTAAACAAGGTTGAAAAAAGAAAATATCCATACAGATCTATAAACTGTTGAGAGCAGAGAAAGATGTTAAAGCTGAAAGCTTTGGAAGAAGAAGACGCCTATAAAATCAAAAATTCAGATGCTGTGAGCAAGAAAATTAACCTAAATTCCCATTAGAAACTTTTGTGATCACAAGTGACGTTTATTCCCACCTAGGCTATTAAATAAGCTTTTAATTTATTTCTTCTTTGTATAAATAAAAAAACTGTTTAACTTTTTGGAAAAAAATAAAAAAGGAAGGTGCGTTGGACGGCTATTGGAAGTATAGGCGATTACTAAAAAAAGAAATATATATTTTTTTTAAAATTCGGAGTTTGATGATTGAACAGTTCTAAAGTAAATTTTCAATAACTTAATGTAATGAAACTATTTATTATGTTGCAAAAATAATTAATAGAATTTATACGCCATAAATAACGAACACACATGCTGGTCAGGGAAAGTCAGGGAATTCAAATTCAAAATTTCAGTGTGAACGCGAGAATAGAATCGGAAAAGATTAAGACGAGCAGGCAATTCTAGAAGTTAAAAGAAGGAGCAGAATTGAAATGAGTGAAGAATGAAGGGTCGAGTCATCGCATATGAGTGAATAATGAGTTAGATTGTGCAGGTAGGAAGATCATTAATGAAAAGTAGGATAAAGTACAGATAAGACAGAACCCTGAGGAACACCACTATTGACAGAAAAGGAAAGAAGAAGTGCCCCATCAACAACAGCCGATTTGAGCGGTTTTAAAGAAACTAGACATAAGTAAGTCAAACAGAAGGAGGAAACCCAAACTGGGGAGTTATGCAGAAAGTGACGCGTGCCATTTACCTTTGAAGTCAAGCCCACCACGCAAGTCTCCCCGTAGTTCCTAAGGGTTGAAACCTTGGGATATCTTTTAGCTAAAAAAAATCGACATTTGGCAACTTTGACATGTCCCCGCTCCTTCGTTCTTCAAAAAATGATTCATTATCTCATGGATTTCAGATATGTTAACAAATACAGATTTTCCAACATTTAACAATTTTAAAATTTTGTCAAAAGCGGTTTTTTTTTTTTTTATAATTTCATTGATAAAAATGTCATTATTAATAAAATTTATTTTTCTGTAGCTTGTGTAAGTTTTTTTTTTAACATGCATGTTCTTTTGGGAGGCTTGACCATATATATGTATATTATAATATTTATTATATATATATATATATTAATATAATATATATAATATATATATATATATATAATATATATATATATATAAATTATTATATATAAAGGTAAAGTTATTAGCACAGGACTCCACATATTTCTGAAAAAATTTTCTAAGTCAAAAAAATTCTAAGTTCAGAAAATTAAGTTAAGTTTTTAAGAAAATTCTTTAGTGGCAAGCTTCTGGAAATGGGAGGAAACAGTTCCGGGAGAATTCCATTGTGGAAACGTTTTATGTTGGGATTTGATTGTTTTTGGATTTCTGGTCCAGATTAGGAGAAAGGCGAGCACAGACGTCACCGGAAACCTACGCATACCAGATCTTATACTAAGGCTATTCTACCCATACCACTACACAAAGTTAAACGGATAGTCTCGTCCCAGATTCTCAGGGCCTACCGCATGTAGTCCCACCAAAATAGATTCACAATTGAAAAATAATACAGAGCACTTTTACCAAGCTACATCTTCCATCCATTATTTTTCACACTGGCTTTTATTGCAAGGAGCCAGAAACTCTTATCAGTGAGGGAGGAGGAGAGGGACAGCCCGGGAGAGAACTCGTCTATTTAAAACTCCCAAAATAATCATTCATACATACAAGAAACTGGCTTCAAACAGTGTCACCTGTAAAAGTGTTTAAGAAATTGGGAGAATGTTACAAGAACACCAACATCCCCGCCGACTCAAACTCAGTCCATTCCCTGAACATACAATATTGAATGCAATCAATGTCAATTCATCTATATAGGGGAAACAGTTGACCTAAAAAGACGTATTAATCAACATAAATACGACCTCTCCACAGATAACCAGAATTCAGCATTGGTCAAACACAGATCGTCCCTTAATCATTCTATTGATACCAATCGTCACAACATTTTACAAATTAACTCCAACACATCTTATCGTAAATTCACAAAGTTTCCTCATATTTAACTGCAAGAACCGGGCCATGAACAACATGGAAGGAGAAGTAAAATTTGATACCATTTTGAACAACATTTTGCTCACGGACAAAAAAATGGCAACTCGTGGCTGACAAAATAAAATCTCCATCAACCAACTGACCGCTACGACTTTGAATGAGTTTTTGCTCCCAGCTACTACGATCTTTCTCAGACGATTGAATTTAAAGTGCTAAAATCATAGTCACATAAAAGCTTTTGTTTTATAATTTTATCTTAAATGTTTTTTTTGAGTTTTATGTAAATTGGTAAAAATAAAAGGATAGGCTCTGAACAACTTTTTAGGGTTCTTTGCAACTTACAAACTATAGTGCTGGTATAAGCAACTTTATGTGGTTTATATATAGATATAATATATATATAATATATATATTATAATATATATATATATATATATATATATAATAATTATATATATTAATTATATATATATATATATATATATATATATATATATATATATATAAATATATATATTAATATATATATATATAACACAGAAGGAAATGTTGGGCATCTTCATGAAACTAACTTTACTTACTTTGAAGACAGAAGCGGAAACAATAAAGAATACAGGCTTTCAACCTGTTTCCATTACCGGAACAGTTTCAGAAAAACATCTTGAAATGTGGATAAGACCCCTATCTCACAAGTTTGAAAAAACAAGAAATGAATTCACAGGGCTGAACTAGAAATAAATGTATTCTATTTAATTATATCATTCTTATTTATATTAATTTTATCGGTCACTATATATTATATAATATATATATAGTATTATAATATATATATATATATATATATTATATATAATATAATATAAAAATATATATAAACACAGAATGAAAATGTTGGCAGTCTCCATGAAACTAACTTTAACTACTTTGAAGAAAGACGGAACAATAAAGAATTGGTTTCAACCTCTAGTAAGTGGTAGCAAGATTGGCAAAATGTTACTAAGGAAGTACCTGCTTCCCCTATGAGAAATTAATGATTTCATCTATACTGATTTCTTCTTCTAAATTTACTTATCTATATCCTATTAATTTTAAACTTGCCAAAAAATCTTCCCGGTTCGTGTCAATTTGTTGAATGATGTGGAGCACCATATTTTTGTCACTACGATCCTTTCGCCATTAAAGTTTAAATAATAAATAAATATTAAAAATTGTATGCAATTTTGTATTATTCATTATTATTATTATTATTATTATTATTTTATTATTATTATTATTATTAATTGTCACAATTTAAATTATCCTATATCCGATTAAATATTGTCCTGTTTCACCATCACAAATGTCGGGCAGTTCTTCCGCCGGGAAAACCACGGGGCGAACGATAGCGAGCGCAGCGAGCGAAGGGAGCCCACCGGCATGGTGGTCTGCCCTGTTTCATCTTGGCGAACGTAGCGAGCGTAGCGAGCGGAGTGAGCCTTGCCGCCAATGCGCGAGCGTAGCGAGCGGAGTGAGCCTTGCCGCCAATCGCGAGCGGGTGAGCCTTCCATTCAATTGCGCGAGCGCAGCGAGGCTCAATGGAAAGCTTGCTCCGTTAGGAGCAAGATAAAGGCTTGTTATTATTATTGTTTATATTAATTGTTATCGGCCGGATATATATTATATAATATATATATATATATATATATATATATATATATATATAATATATATATATATATATATATATATAGGGTGGAGGTAGGCTTGCTGAATGAATCAAAAAGTATGGATGAGGAAGAGGCGTGTAAGAATTAAATGTGTCAAAGTGGGATGTTTAGTATTAATAGCGGAGAGACAGGGTTGTGTTATGTCTCCTTGTATATTCAATTTGTATATGGATGGGTTTTGAAAGAATTAGAGCTGGAGTGCAGAAATAGTGTAGAATGATGTGAGAAATGGAGATGAGTGCGGAGGGTACCCTACTATTATATTGCGGATGATTTGGTTCTTTGTGGCGAATCTGAAGAGAGTTTGAGAAGATGTTAGAGAGATTTGGGCAGTGGTGTGTAAAGGAGGGTTTTAAAGTAACGTAGATAGAGTAAGGTTATGTTGTGAGTGAGGATAGCCTCAGTTGTGAAGTTATGTTAGATGGTGAGGCAGCTGGAACAAGTTGTCTGAGTTTAAATATTTAGCGTATGTGTTGGATGAGAAGAACGGATGATGCAGAGTGTGTAGGAAATTTGTGAATGGCAGGAAGGTGCTGATGCAATTAAATCGTTGTGGAATTGTAAAAGACTAAGTCTGGAGTGCCGTAGGATCTTGCATGAAGGTATGTTTTACCTGTGTTATTGTATATAGTAGTGGGACTATGGTCTGAATAAGAAGTATAGAATCTAAAGTTCAATGTGCTCAGATGGACAATCTTTAGGGCGTGCTAGGTGTAGAGAATTGATTAAAATGAGAAGTAGAAAGAGAGTTGGTGTGGATAAAAGGAAACGAATGAAAGTATGTTATCCAGGTGTCAGTGTTGAGATGGTTTGGTGGTCGGTTAAGCGGATGTATAGTGGGAAGTGTGTTGGGAACCGACCGCTTGGGAGACGGAAGAAAAGTGGATTGAGTCAGTAAAAGGAATGTTTGCAGAGAGAAATGTGAGTTTGGCAAGAGGCGAGAAGGGAAGGTGCATGTTAAGGAGAGAATGCGGGGTTGGTAAGGGGGTAGTAGCGGCCCACTGGGCCAGGGGAATGAACCCCACACTTTCTGGGCTGGGCTTTCTTTTCGACTTTTGTCATATTTCACTACTGCTTTCTTTTCTGATGCTTGTCACGCACCATACTCCCAGTCTTGAATTGGAGGAAGAAGAAAGAAAGAAAGAAAGAAAGATATATAGGGTATCGTTAGGAGACACCAAGGAAAAGGGAAATGTGTGGGGATTATTCTAAGGGTTGAGCCCGAATGGTTTCATAAAGGATGTGAAGTATATACCCTCAATAAAGGTTTTTTTTTGTTTTTTTTTTAAATTAAACCTAATCTGGAGGTCCCATTAATTATGTTCAAACACTAGCAGACTAACAGTTTATATATATATAATATAATATTATATATATATATAATATATATATATTATAATATAATACTATATTTATATAGATTATATATATATATATATATATTTAGATAGATATAATATAGATATATATTATATATATATATATATATATATATATATATATATATATATATTACCTAGTGGCCGGATGATTTATGTGGTCCCAGAATTTTTTTAAATTGTTCGTGCATGTGTGTTTGTTGCTTTTTTTGTTTTCCTTTTTTAGGGGTTTTAACATTTTAGTGTTTTATTAGTAAATTGTATTTTAGTTTTAAATATTTAAAATAGAATAAAATTTTTAAATAAAAACATTAATATAATGTATATAGTTTACAAATTCATTCTTATTATTATAGGCAAAACAAATTGCTTAACTTATAAGCTGGCTACTTTGATATCCAAGAAATTTACCCTATTTTTGGGAAAGATTTAGGATTCACACTTGGAGAATGTAACATACCAATTTACATAAAACATTTGTCAAATTTGATGGTCTCTTTTCATTAATGTGCCGATTGATCTTAACGTTGGATTGATTAGTGTAATTTTATTTTGCCTAAAAGATTTGGGGTGTTTAGAAAAAAGTAATTTTCCACATGCTTATTTACTTTTGGAAATAGAATTTTAAAACAAAGTAGTGGTTAAGTATAGCGAGTTTCCCTTTTTTTTATGAACTTTGAGATGTTCTTCCCAAATATCCTTAATATTCTTGTAAATGGTTTGCTAACTTACACTTGAACATTTTCCACTCTCAATGTATTTTATTGGTTAAATAGTTTATGTTCTCTTAAAGCTAAACACGGAAAATAAGTAGAAAGGAAACTTCCCTTTTTCTATACGATGGTTATGCATGATGACAATTTTCCAAATTTTCAGGCATCACCAAGAACTGCATGTATAATAATATATTCTTAATATTACTGGCTCATTCGCTTAAAACAAACAGACGTGTCCTAATAAGACAATTTTTGCTCTCGTATGGATAGTGTAGCTTCATATTTAAATGAAATTATGCATCTTGAAAAGATTTTAAAGGATTTGGGATACACTCTAGTTGAAAACACTTAACTCAAAGAAATGTATATTTCCCGGCTCTACCGAAGGTTTTCAGTTCCAAGAACACCGATGTTATTGCCGGAGCAAACTCGCAAAAGTTAAATTTAATTTTTTAGTTTCTTGTACCATGAAGTATACCATAAGAGCTATAAAGTATACGGAAATTGATTCACGAGAGGATGTGAGAGTGTCCAGCATTCCATGTGAAGATTGCATTTGTATATATTGTAGAAACAGTGGATATAAAGATGAGGATATATGAACAACACTTTAATTACACTCCCCTTATTACACACTTTTATCGGATACCCAAATTTAAAAATTTAGTTTTATAACCCATCACATTTTCACGAACCATTTTTTTTACAGAATGTCACCACTCACAAAAATATCTGAAGATATTTCAGTTTTCTTCATTAGTTTTTGATTTCCTTTCCTCTTAATCCATGATCATCGAAGAATCTGTATTAAAACTGATTAAGAGAAGTTTCTTCTATCTCTTCCTCTTCTGTGTGCTTCTTTTTCTTCTTCTTAGCAGACTCCCTTAATGAGCTTTCATTTAATGAAATCTCAAGACTAGTGCTAATATTGTTAGTTTCCACTTCATGTTTTTATTCTATTTCTTTTTCGGTGTTCCCATTTCAGCATCCTGGGCTGCTTCTTCAATGATTAAAGTCTTAAACACCTTTTCACTTCCTTTCGTCACCATCATTAACAATGGAAGAGATTCAAACTATTAACCTCTGATTGTTCGTTGCGTTTTCATTAGTTCATGCAACGGACATAACATCAGCGCAATTAGATCGGTTCTTTAAAGTCCATTAAAGTTTATAGTTTAAATTTTCCCCTCAAAAGTACTCAACACAATTTGCTCATTAATAAATTTTATTAATCTTTTTAATTAAATATTACTCATGTTGTAAACCCAAAATAACTGATATTAAGCGAAATAAAATTTAGCGTTTAATTATTTCATAAAGAGCTCTTCTGTTTTGAAAATTAGTCGTGTGCAGAGAGCTTATGAGTTTTACATTCTATAAATCTTCTAATATTTCTTTAAACTTTCTTTATTATCCAGATCTTGCCCTTCAATATCTTCTGGTGCTTCTAAATTTTAAGACATCTTCATTCGACGACAGCCAAACTAAACTGAATATGCCGAAGTCATCTTGAATACCCCTCCAGAAGAAGGCATTAAAATTAAAGCCTTGAGGGAAATCTCATAGTCAGTGAGGAAACCCCTCCTCACATACCAAAAATTGAAGCGATCCCAGAAATTAATATTTTCGGGAAATATTTCTTTTATGTATTTAAAAAATATTCATCTAGAAGTTGATGTTGCTTAATATTATTATTAACTGTATAAGTAGCTCAAGTTAAGTAAAAATTTAGCCCTTTAATTTTTAATTTTATCCTCCTAAATATTCCTTGCATATTACCTCTTCAACTTTCGGTATTATAACTATCGCATAATTATATCGACATATTTCCTTAACATTAAAATGCATTTAAAATTTTCAGCACTTTTTTTTTGTATTGAAATTTGAACTCAAAACAAAAGTGTCCGAAGTGTTTAATTTAAATTAAAGATTTAATTAATACCTGATCTTGTCAAGTGGCATCATACTAATCTAATGAAAGTTAAAGAAATAAAGTTAATGGAATATTTGAACTGTGAAAATTTAAATGCTTTGTACTTCAAAAAACGTTTTGCATTTAGTGATCAGGAATGTCCATTAAAGTGTAGTAGCGTGTCAATAACGATTTAAGTTTT
The DNA here is from genome assembly GCA_015478945.1 of Trachelipus rathkii. NCBI lineage: Eukaryota > Metazoa > Arthropoda > Malacostraca > Isopoda > Trachelipodidae > Trachelipus > Trachelipus rathkii. The sequence goes on from JABUQX010043893.1 coordinate 26,383, forward strand.
ACAATTAATTAATTGCTACATTAAACGTTTTTTTTTTTTCTAATTTTTACTTTTTAATAAACATTTTTAACTAACCACTTAATTTGTTGCATGTTTATTTATTTATTTAATCAGGAAGAGGAACAAGATTCAACGAGTGTGTAACAAAAAACAAAAAAAAATTTTAATTAAATTTTGCGTTCACTAATTTTATTAAAGGAAAATTCTATCAGACGTATGAATTTATTAATTCAAATATTTAGTAAATAATAATAATAATAATAATAATAATAATAATAATAATAATAATAATAATAATAAATAATAATATTAATAATAAATAATAATAAATAATATAATAAATCTCTTTTCACTCTTTTTAAACAATTATTTAGTTTATTACGGCACCGGCTCGCGCGCCATTAGAAAGCGAGTGTGTCTGCAATGCATCCACGCCAGCCTGCCTTGCATCCACCCTATAGTTTATTAAATTCTATAAATATTAATGAAAAATTAATTTAAATAGCAAGCGTAAAATAATGTTGAAAATAAAAAAACTCAATATTAATATATATATATATATATAATACTATATAATATATATATATATAATATATAATATATATATATATATATATATATATATATATATAATATAATAATAATAATAATAATAATTTGGCTTCATGTATTTTAATTATAAAATTGTTAAAATTTTAAACAAATTAAGTACAAAACATTGCCTGATAATCTAAGAAATTGCCCTTATTTATTATCATAATTACATTTATTTATTATAGCCTTCATTTAAAATAACTTACTAGAATAAATTTATATGCAAATCTTGGTTAAAAGAATACTTCAAGAACTTTTGGGCTCGCGAAATACAATCTAAATCGATGCATTGCTTTTCTTAAAAGTCACGTGTCACATTTTTTAATTTCCTAATCTTAATATTAGGTTTTTTGCTTCATGATTAACTCGAAACACATGCCGTTGAACAAACTTTATTTCTATTCTTTTATTTTTAGCTATTATTAAGAAAACTAACAGAAATTAAGGATTTCTCGAGTATATTAAAATTTAATTGTTAAGTTATTTCCTTTTCACGGGTAAATTATTAATGTATATAATTCCTTTGATTATTAAAATTACGTTATTAATTTTCTTTAAGAACAGCTACATAGTAATTAGTTATGAACTTAGAAATAAATTAGATTGCCCTTTATTCTACGTTGTTACTAGGTTAGCGGCAGCTTTTCGGTGGTAACCGTTTAGCTGCTTTCGAACGGTGGTAAACGTTTAGCTGTTCTCGAACGGTGTAAACCGTTCCCAAACCTTCGGGTTTACCTAGAGTTTTCGGTGGACTGAGACTCGACCTCATTCGTTCGGTGGAACGTCGGATAGTGGTTACTATCGACCAGCTCTTGGTGGTGACCAAGTCTGGCGGCAGTATTGTTCGATGGACCGACTTTACTGTTAATTGGACGGTGGTACCGTTCCCAAACTCACTTCGAGTTTCCCTAGTGTTTTCGGTGGACCGAGACTCTACCTCATTCGTTCGGTGAACCGTCGGATGGGCCCCTTTTGGATAGTAGTTACTATCGACCAGGCTTTCAGCCTTCCCTTAGCTAGCTCTTGGTGGTGACCAAACCTGGCGGCAGTATTGTTCGGTGGTCACCGATTGTACTGCTAATTGGACGGTGGGCACCGTTCCCAAACTCACCTCGAGTTTCACTAGAGTTTTTGGTGAACCGAGACTCGACCTTAATCGTTTGGTGGACCGTCGGACTTGACCCTTTCAGATAGTGGTTACTATCGACCGGCCTTAAGTCATTCCCCAGTCAGTCCGGTGGGAACAAGTCTGACGACAGTATCGTTCGCTGGTGACCATCTTTGCTGTTTACTGCGCGATGTTGACGTTCCCAAACTCACTTCGAGTTTTCGCGTAGATAGTGGTAACTGTCGACGGACCATTGATCATTCCCAGACAGTTTTGGTGATAACCATACTGTTGTAACTACTACGACCAACTGAACTTATACCTTATATAATGTGTAAAAAACGTAACACGCTTACTCCGAGATTATCTACAACACGACTACTCCAAGGATATTTACGCTACCATATACTTTTGTATTTAATAAAGTTACTATTTAAATTAAAAGCTTATTCTTATTCTGCCACCACAAATTTCAGCCTGTTCTTTAAACATATTGCAATATATATATATATATATATAATATATATATAATATCTATATAATAATATATATATATAATCATAATAATATACTATATATATTATATATATAATATATAATATATATATATTTGAAAAACAGCAAGTGCTAGGTTACTTGGTGTTGAATTTGGACTTCCACAAGCACAGACATTGCCCAATGCCCAGAACAGGAAGACCATAGCTGCTTATTGTTTTTTCGATAATTCGTTAAATATCGGAATCGTTTCTTACCCATTGTTCAACTATAGTTTGTTTGAAACAGAACAATTTTGCATTGTTTAAATTTTAACAATAACATTGGACATATTTTATAGACTATATAAAGATAGATATTAGATACATATATATATATATATATATATATATATATATTATATATATATACATAATATATCTTCTTACCAAGTTAAAATTTTCAAATTCCCTGTGGTTTTCCCTGTTTTTCCCTGTCAACTATTTTTCCCTGAACTAAAATAAATGATAAAAAACATCATTTATCTTTGTTATCATAAGGAATGTGAAAACGAAAAGCCCTCCGAAGCCCACCGCTTCTAACCATCCAGTATAACACATGTTCTTGGTCAGCTTTCACATAATTAAAAACATCATACAATTTGACATTTTATAAGTGAAATTTATAATTTGCATGAAAAATTTTTTAAACAACTTCCAAAAGTTTATTCATATATTCATTTGTTATGAACAAAATCAATTAATTTTCTAAATATCTGCCAAATACGTTTAAAAGGGCCCTGCTTTTGCTTTCATTTTCCCCTTTTCTTTTATCTTCTATTTAAAATAACAAAATTACAAAAATAAAGTACACAAAAATATAAAAACATTGCACAATTTTTCCTTTTCTCTAAAATAAATAAAAAAATATTTTTCCTTTTCTTTAAAACAAATAAAATTATTTAATTCTAAACTAAACCTACTAATTAGATAAGTACATTAATCTCAAAAAAAAAAAAAAAAATTTATGCTTTTTATGAAAAGCTATTTTCTCTTCTAAAATATGAAGTTTTTCGGTCTCTTTGGAAAATATTTCTCTTAACTTCTTCAGCCTCTTTAATCTCAGCTGCTAATTTCCTTTTTTTTTGCACCTTCCAGAGTTTCTACTTCTTTGGCACATAGTTTTTTTTTTAAGTATGCCTTATGCTCTGAAGAAGCATTGCGGTAGTATGGCATCATTTATTTTAATATCAATAAATCAAACCCCTCCAGATTTTAATTCTTCAGCAATAAACTCTTAGCAACAAAGAGACTCTTCACACAAAATTTCTTGATTAGACAGTGTTGTTTGTCGAGAAACCGTCTTCCTACAGAAGCATTCCCATTCTGAAATAAAGAAAGAATCAGTGTTACAAACTTTTTTGTTTCCTTTTGAATGTTTACATTTTTTTAAAAATTCAATGAAAAGTTGATCGAGTCTATCTTCCTTCTCATCAAAATTTTTCAGAAGTTCAAACTTCAAGGACATAGGAATTAGATATCAAGAGTTCATAATCCTTTTTGATTATATCAGCCGTCGAACCATCAATTCGCTTGATATCAATGAATTTTTCAACACATATATTAATTCTTTCAGAGTTATTAGAAAGCATTACCTTCGGTGACAAACAACTTAATGCCTTTGTGATGGAATATTTAAGAGGACTTCTTTCTACTAACTTCTGGATAAGTACTTGCAAGAATAACATACAATTTTCTAAAATTTTAAAATTTCTGGAGTTTGCAGCCTTCGAGGTGCATTCCTAATTCCCTCTTTTGCTGTATGATACAGGTCCATATTTTCTGCATTAATGAATTTTTTTTTATCTTTAAAGTTAATTTTCATTAAAAACTTGACATCTGAACAATAATGTCCCGTTTTAGAATTCCCTTCATTAAAGTTTTAACTAAGTGACTGAGATCATCATACAAGAAGGGCGTCAATGGAACTTCACGTTGAAACTTCAATAGAAATCCTTCCAACTGACGAGCTACTGCTTGGAAAAAACCCAACTTTGCATGTAATAAGGGATCCTTTAAATATGATTTCACCTTTCCAAACACTTGAATTTTTCAATTCCCCAACTTCTTCCATGTACTTTCGAAGTCTTGGAAGCAATCGAATGGCTGTTGTTGTGGCATTTACATTTTCAACCCATCTTGTCAAACAAAATTTAGCAGGGAACTCTTCAGAGCCTGTTATTTTCATGAATGTTCCCCTTCTAGTTGGAAAATCTGTTAAATAAATAATAAGAAGCCCTTAAGTATTCTAATAAATCCCACTTTGTAGCTTTATGACCAGTTTTGAGAGCTCCATGGACAATATGCAAGGAGCAACTACCAAATTCAATCAATCTTGGAGTTTCGGAACAGGTATTTAATTCTGCTTTCAACAAAGATAACATTTTCCAATTGACATTAGGTCCATCCATTGAAATACTTGTCATTTTAATGATGTCAACAGCTGACCCAAGCCCCTGCTTGAGATTTTCCAAAAGATTCTCAGCTCAAATGTCGGTAAGGAACTGAAGTAAGATAACGAGTGGTTATGAGACCTGTAGTTAAGTCTTCAAACCTCACATGTATATCCATTTGAGTTCTTTGTGCAATTTTATTTAAAGCCTCATCATAGGATATTGATATATAAGAAGTATTTCTCAATACACCTCACATTTTTTTAGTAAAGTAAGGAACTAAATAGGAAAGTTTATCTTTGCTCACACCAAAGGACTGAGCTATCTGCGAATCAGGAAACATCTTACTAAATTGTGTTTGGCAACAATCAGAAGCTTTATTGGAAATATGAGATTGATTAACAGTCAAACTCCCACAGTTATTTCACTTTCTGTGCATCTTTTTGCCTTGCTAAAAGAGAACATCCAAGGTAGAACCAACTGAGGCTCCCTGAGAACAAGAACTTGATGCAGAATTATCATTTGCAACTGTTTAGAATTAATTGAAACAGTTACCCAGAACTTGTGGCTTAAACAAAAAATTGTTCATCATGTCCGGCGAGCTGGATTTTAAGCATTTAGTGATGCTCTGGTGTTTCTTGCCACTTGCATGACTTTTAATGGATCTTGTTGCCATATTAGAAAGGCAAAATTCTTTCTTGCAGTAGATGCACAAAGCGTAATGTTCGATTTCGCTTCTCTGAGCCATTTTGACCATTCTGGATGCAGAGTATGGAGTCCAGCCATTGTAATTAAAACTGCGTTATATAAGTTTTTGCCATCCTAATATTTAAAATATTAGTGATAATACAAATATATTCAATTCTGTAAAATAAAAAAGAGAAGTTAGTTAAATGCGCTGATACTGCAGATGAATAAAATTATATAATAACACGAAAATAATAATATAAAAGATCAATAACTCAAGAAGTATAAATTCTTAGGCCAAAAAAAAAAGCTTGAATATAAAAAAAAATTTTTTTTTTTCTTTTTTACTAATTTAACTCCATATTGGAACTTATAAACAATTTAAATTCTAAGTACTAGGAAGAGGAGAATTTTAAAAATCAAAGCGAGAAAGAATTTCTCCTACCTCAAAACCAAAACACCTTTCTAACATCCCTTGAGCAAACTGAGTTTCCTTTAAAAGATCTCCCTTTTTAAGAGAATTTCAAAGTCAATATGTGCTTCACGATACTTCTTTAGGGGTTAAGCAAAAATGATGCTTTACCAAATTGGAAAAGTTTTATTTGTCCCTGTGTTTTCCCTGTTTTCCCTGTTTTCCCTGCCCACTTTTTCAAATTCCCTGTGTTTTCCCTGTTTTCCCTGTTTTCCCTGATTGGATACACTATGTAGTATATATACAACTGTATACTATATATATATTGTAAGATTTTACTTTTTTTCCATTCCAACTTCCTTTATAAAGAAACAGATTATAGAAGTTTACCCTTTAAAATTAAGATCTTTTAGTATAAACTACTATATGAATCATTTTATGTACAAATATTGACGCTGTCTTATTATTTAAGTTACCATATAATTAAACTTTGAGATATTTCCATAAAAGATTCCATTTATTATTTATAATTAAATACAATGACTTTTATTTAAAGATATGTGTAAAAAAAATGTATATGTAGAGTTATAAAATTGATAGGATACATTTAAAATCTTTGAGCTTCGCAACGCTAAGATTCAAACCACTCAATCCCACTAAGAAGACGTATCAAATATTTGTTTATTTTATAATTTAAGAAATGAATAATAATTCATTCTTAAGTTAGATATGTTATGTTAAATATTAGATTATTCATTTAATTACTTTTAAATGTTTTAGAATTAATTTAATAAGCCTAAATAGTTTAAAAATTTTTTCTTATTTTTCGAAAGGAATTGAAAAATGAACCCATCAAAGTATCATTTTTAATTATTTTTCATAACTTTAAAAAAAAGTTCTAAGCCTTTAATTTAATAAAAATTTTTGTTTAAATAGTAGTAATTATCCTTTTCTGTTGTCCATAACAAGAATATTAAAATGATCCTACCCTTTACTAGTAAAACCGTTTCTTTTAGTTTGGGGAGAGGTCTCCCATTTGCTTAGCTAGTTAAAATATAAATTAGTTACCTTTATTTTCAAGGAAGTATGAATAATTTAGACTTATTATTAAAGTTAATTTCTTTAGATTGTATGAAATAATATTTAAAGAATCATTTCATTTTACCCTCGCTCAATCTACTTGTTCAAACTTCTTTGAGGAATATGAGAGGCACGAGATTTGGATTTTAGAAAGCAACTGGAGTAAATCTCTAGGCTCTCGAATTCCAACTGTTTAGTTAAATACCGAGAGCAATAATAGTCTCTCAGCCGAAACCTTTTACCGGGCTCTCAGTGGTTGCTGGAGCTCAACCCCTATCCACTCAGTGCGTTGGCTGGTGTGGTAGATTCCCTTCCAGGTAGTGGTTGCTGGAGCTTCAACCTTCCTATACACTGCAGTGGTGCTGGTTCCCAAATCATTTTGAGTTCTCAGGACTCAGTGGTTCGCTGGTGGTAGGTCCCCTTAAGTAGTATTCGATTGCCAGGCCTCGCCCTGCCCTTTGGAGCCCCAGTGGTCTGGTTCCCAACTCATTCTGAGTTCCTCCAGGACTCTCAGTGGTTGCTGGAGTTCAACCCCTACTCACAGTGGTTGCTGGTGGTAGGTCCCCTCAGGTAGTATTCGCTACCAGGTCTTCAGCCTTCCCTTTGAACTAGTGGTCTGGTTCCCAACCATTCAGCTTCCCCTGACTCTCAGTGGTTGCTGGAGCTCAACCCCTATACACTCAGTGGTTGCTGGTGGTAGGTCCCTCTATAAGTAGTAGCGGCTACTGTTCAAGGCCTTCTGCCTTTCCCCACCCAATCAGTGGTTGCTGTTGGGCCATATCTTATATTCCCAGGCAAATTAATATCCATTAAGTTATTTTTTTCAGTCTATGAACTGTTTATTGAACCTGTGTTGAACTTGTTCACGCTAACTCCGAAGTTACCATCTAGTCCGCTCAATTGAAGTCACGAGTCATATTGTTCCAGAACTTTTATGAAATACTACGCTACCGATTTATGTCAACCATTACTAATTTATGTTAAATAAAGTATTATATTTAATAAAGTCATTGTTAATAAAAGTTTTCTTATCCTGTCACCTGAAAATTGTCTTGTCTTAATTTCAAAATTTACATTTGGTGGCAGTCTCAGTAGGGCATTCGCACAGTAGACAATTGCACAGTATTAGCTTTGCTAGACAGATGACAGGCTGTTAATAATAAATGTCAATAGTAAAAGTAACGTTAATAATAAAATTTCAAATAAAATAACATTTGTATTAAAGATAAATTCTAAAATAAAAATGTCTATAAATCGAAGATGATAAAGAAAATTTCAAAGGAAAAACTATTGCAATGGATAATAATTGGTATGGTTAAAAACACTTCAAACAAATAACGATAATGAACTTGTTAATAATCTTAACGAAAATGATATCCTTTTTAAAGCATTTCAGTAAGCTACTTGAGAAAATAAAAATCTTTCATGCGCATAAAAGAAATACGATGATTGTTTTTTAATTTGTCAGTTTTCTTTTCAAGAAAGAAAAGAAAAGAAAGAAAAAGAAGTTTTTTCAAATAAACGATAGTAATAGTTCATTTGCTGATGCATTGAGAATAATATTCTTTAATGATATTATAATAATAAAAAATTGGAATTTAGACATTACTACTAATGATGGTAACTGTTTATTTTAAATGTATAAAGATGATAAATATTGCTTTAGTGATGATGAGAATAATAACGATAATAAAATATTAGTGAAACAATATTAGTGATTAACGATTATAACATAGATGTTATGTAAGTTGATGATAGTTGCAAGATTAATACAAATATTTGTGATGACGTTGATATGATGATAAAAATGATGATAAAAGTATTAATCTAGTTAATAACGGCAAGCGAAATCGAAAAAATAAGGTAATTCAGCAGACAGTTTTGTCATTCTTAAATCTTTTTTTATTTAAACTTTTAATTTTATTTATTAATAATAGAACATATAACAGTGATTATATATATATCTATATCTCTTAATAATGAGAATAATAATTATTATTCTT